>SJXQ01010020.1:102992-227168 GCA_006408695.1 Aepyceros melampus | reverse complement strand
TCAAGAGTCTTCTCCAACACCACAGTTCAAAAGCATCAATCCTTTGGCGCTCAGCTTTCTTCACAGTGCAACTCTCACATCCATACATGACCACTAGAAAAACCATAGCCTTGACTAGATGGACCTTTGTTGGTAAAGTAATGTCTCTGCTTTTTAATATACTGTCTATGTTGGTCATCTCTTTTCTTCCAAGGAGCAAACATCTTTTAATTTCATGGCTGCAGGCACCATCTGCAGTGATTTTGGAGCCAAGAAAAGTAAAGTCTGCCACTGTTTCCACTGTTTCCCCATCCATTTCCCATGAAGTGATGGGACCGGATGCCATGATCTTCATTTTCTGAATGTTGAGCTTTAAGCCAACTTTTTCACTCTCCTCTTTCACTTTCATCAAGAGGCTTTTTAGTTCCTCTTCACTTTCTGCCATAAGGGTGGTGTCATCTGTGTATCTGAGGTTATTGATATTTCTCCCAGCAATCTTGATTCCAGCTTGTGCTTCATCCAGCCCAGCATTTCGCATTATGTACTATACAGACTTGATGTATTGCTTTTCTGATTCAGAACCAGTCTGTTGTTCCATATCCAGTTCTAACTGTTGCTTCTTGACCTGCATACAGATTTCTCAGGAGGCAGGTCAGGTCGTTTGGCATTCCCATCTCTTGAAGAAAGTTCCACAGTTTGTTGTGACCCACACAATCAAAGGTTTTGGGTAGAGGAATAAGGCAGGAAGGCCACTTTCTCCCCCACAGATTCACCAAAAGAGTATTTGAAAGCTGAGCAATGTCCACAAAACAACTACTGAACACTGGCAGAGGACACCAGGCACCCAGAAAGGCAGCCCATTGTCTTCAAAAGGAGGAAGGAAAAAATATAAAAGACAAAAAGAGAGACGAAAGAGTTAGGGGCAGAGACCTGTCCTGGGGAGGGAACCACGAAGGAGAAGTTTCCACACAGTAGGAAAACCTCTCACAGGTGGGTCTTTGAGGAGTTTTGGAATCTCAGAGGGCAACATAACCGGGAGAGAAAAGGAAAAACCCACAGAATACATGCCTAACCACAACTGCAGAAAAGAGAACTTTCCCGTGAAAGGCTCTAACCTAACAACTTAGTGTGCAGCCTGGCCCGCTCACAGAACAAAGGATTGAGTGAATACCAAAGGACAGCTAGCCGGCTGTGGACTGGCCCCTCCCGCCCGGAGGCAGAGAGGCAGGCTTGTGACAGCCAGAGCCGGAAGGCAAGGGACCATTGCAATCTCAGCCCCAGAGATGGCATCTTCAACCAAAATGTGAGCAGTCTCCCAGCTGCTAACCACGTCTTCCTGAGATCCTGGATGGTTGACATCCGCCAGGAGCGTTGCAGCCTGAGATCAGCTCTCCAGAGGACACATATGGCAAAACCTGAGATGGTGCTCTCAACCAAGTGGCTGGGACTGGGGGAAGTGATTAAGACACAGGCTCACCTGAAACAGTGCACTTGCCAAGTGTTAGGACCAGACTCCGGCCATGACAGGCTCAGCGAGCTACACTAGGCCTAAAAATAAAACCTGAGTCATGCTTCTGGGAATTATACCCTCGAACCAATCAGAGAGTCCCCATCCACGCCAAACCTTGAGCCAATCCGGATGAGATTCAAGGTTCAAAATTCACGCACGCGTGTACCACTCAGCCAATCATGTAATGCCAGCTACCCTATTGCTGAGACAAAGAGCTGCCTGTATATAAGCAGCTGTGACCCAGAGCCCCCGGGGCTCTTGTTGGATTCCACTGCGCTGGATGAGACCTGAGCCCTAGCTTGAGCTAGCAATAAAACTCCTTTTTGCTTTTGCATTGCTGTGGACGTCTTATTCTCTCAGTTTTGGGGACTCGGACTCTGGGCATAACACCAAGCATCTGGTCACCTGAGCTGCTCAGGGCACAAAATGTATGCCCAACCCACAGAGACTGATCCAGAACTGTGTCTGAGTGTCTCCTGCAGAGGTATGGGTCAGCAGTGGCCTGCCACAGGGGCAGGGGCTCTGGGTGCAATGGACCTGGGTGTGGCATAAGCCCTCTTGGAGGAGGTTGCCATTAACCCCACCGCAGAGCCGCCAGAACTTACACAGGAGTGGAGAAACAGACTCTTGGAGGGCACAAACAAAACCTTGTGTGCACCAGGACTAGGAGAAAGGGGCAGTGACCCCACGAGAAACTGGCCCAGACTTGCCTGTGAGTGTCCAGGAGTCTCTGGCAGTCATGGGTCGGTGGTGGCCTGCTGCAGTGTTGGCAGCACTGAATGCAGAAGGGCGTGCGTGGGACCTTTTGAAGGAGGTTGCCAGTATCTGCATTACCTCCACCATAGTTTGGCCTCAGGTCAAGCAACAGGGAGGGAACATATCCCCGCCCATCAACAGAAAATTGGATTAAAGATTTATTGAGCACAGCTCCACCCATCAGGACAAGACCCAGTTTCCCCCTCTCCCATCAGGAAGCTTCCATAAGCCTTTTATCCTTATCTCTCAGAGGACAGATAGAATGAAAACCATAGTCACAGAAAACTAACCCAACTGATCACAAGGACCATAGCCTTGTCTAACTCAGTGAAACTATGAGCCATGCCGTGTAGGGCCACCCAAGACGGACGGGTCAGGGCAGAGAGTTCTGATAAAATGTGGTCCACTGGAGAAGGGAATGGCAAACCACTTCAGTGCTCTTGCCTTGAGAACTAACAGAAAATTGGATTAAAGATTTATTGAGCACAGCTCCACCCATCAGGACAAGATCCAGTTTCCCCCTCTCCCATCAGGAAGCTTCCATAAGCCTTTTATGCTTATCTCTCAGAGGACAGATAGAATGAAAACCACAGTCACAGAAAACTAACCCAGCTGATCACAAGGACCATAGCCTTGTCTAACTCAGTGAAACTATGAGCCATGCCGTGTAGGGCCACCCAAGACGGACGGGTCAGGGCAGAGAGTTCTGATAAAATGTGGTCCACTGGAGAAGGGAGACTTCCCTGGTGGCTCAGAGGTTAAAGCATCTGCCTCCAATGCGGGAGACCAGGGTTCGATCCCTGGGTCGGGAAGATCCCCTGGAGAAGGAAATGGCAACCCACTCCAGTATTCTTGCTTGGAGAATCTCATGGACTGAGGACCCTGGTGGGCTGCAGTCCATGGGGTCACAAAGAGTCGGACACGACTGAGTGACTTTACATTACTGGAGAAGGGAATGGCAAACCACTTCAGTGCTCTTGCCTTGAGAACCCCATGAACAGTATGAAAAGGTAAAAAGGTATGACATTTCCACTAGTTCCAATTAAAGGTTCAAAATTCAGTTTCTTTGTCTCCTGGTGGGCTGGCTTGAGTCGCATGTCCTTATATGAACCAATGTTCATCACCAGGGGGTGTGTGACATTCTGAATGTTCCAGAGACGTGGGCTCAGAGAGACAAGGCACACATCTGAGGCAACAATGGAAGAGTCCATACACATATGTTTAATGAAACTGTCTATTCTAAGACAACTGTAGGGTCACTTGCTCTTGTGATACAGAAAAGGACTGTGCTCCCAGTACCCGGTGTCGAGGGGTAACATCTGAGGAAACGACCACACAGCATCACAGCCAGGGAGCTGACACAGAGGCCTTATGAGGTGGGCAAAGAGGTGGTGGTCTGGAACAACACTTCTGGGAGACTGACTCCAGCTGTGGAACTGGCATGTGCTGTGTGCATGTGTGTGTGTGAGAGAGAGAGAGAGGGAGCATAGCACAGGTCAGCAGGACCCTCCCAGAGGGTTACTGAGGTCCTTTGAGGATCGGGTTGATGGGGGAGGTGTCAAAGCCATGTTAGTAAGGTTTCAGTTTTATAAGAAGGTATCTACACGTGGCTGTGTAACTAAAAACTAATGTACAGATTCCCAGCATATCTGCCCCAAGAGGGCAGGTTAGGAAGGAGTTCTTGCATCACTTACCCATTAGAATTCATCTTTAACATGGAAGCCAAAGTGATGTAGTCTGCATTTTTCTGAAAGCAGAATGTGTCTCATGTATTGCTATGTTTGCTATGTGACTGGCAGGAAGTATGTGACCTTCTCTCTCCTCTCTCCATCACTGAAAAACAGCTCAACAGAACACAACACAACACGACATCCTGCCTGACCCTCCAGTCCACAAAAGTAGTGTGCATTGACCGAGGGTCTGCATCAGGGCATTTCTGTGTCTTGATTGCCCCTCATGGAGACCCAATAAATACTTGGTGACTAATGGATGCCAGTCACCTGTCCACATCACTCCTATGTATCTGGTATCTGGGGTGGTTTTCTTCTCCGATAAAGTCTTTCTGCCTGCTTGCCCTCCTGGCTCCAGTCTAAAGCACTCAGCAGGGCTCCAGGCACTGGTCAGGAGCAGGTGATAAGATCCAGCTCACCCTGCTGAACCGTGGAAATGAGTCTGGTTCCCATCAGTTCTCCTTGTGAGTTTGAGGTTTGATGAGACCTCCCCTGGATGAAGTCGCTAAAAGCCTGCCTTCAACCAAGACAGGAAGGAAACAAATGCCCATCACCAGTTTTCAAATTGTGTTTTTCTTTACAAAATTCTGGGGACTATAGGGAGGGAACTGGTTGCTAGAATGCTCCCTGAAGTCAGAAAGAGTCAGGACTCCAATTTAGCTTTTGTTCAGCTGCAGACTCATTTGGAGCTCCAGTTGAGCAAGAGGCATCATCCTTCACAGACTGGCCTCTCCTCACTCCCCAGGATGTGGTCCCTGCAGAGGAAGGATGTGTTATCTTCGGAGCTTCCTACACTCAGCCTGCAGGTATCTCCTGCTGCAGCCTGGCCCATTCCCATCTGCTCTCCTCCTCCATGGGGTCTTCATTTCTAGAAGTCAGTTCAGTAAATATATTTATGTGTATGTTCACATATTACCGAGGGTCTGCATCAGGGCATTTCTGTGTCTTGATTGCCCCTCATGGAGACCCAATAAATACTTGGTGACTAATGGATGCCAGTCACCTGTCCACATCACTCCTATGTATCTGGTATCTGGGGTGGTTTTCTTCTCCGATAAAGTCTTTCTGCCTGCTTGCCCTCCTGGCTCCAGTCTAAAGCACTCAGCAGGGCTCCAGGCACTGGTCAGGAGCAGGTGATAAGATCCAGCTCACCCTGCTGAACCGTGGAAATGAGTCTGGTTCCCATCAGTTCTCCTTGTGAGTTTGAGGTTTGATGAGACCTCCCCTGGATGAAGTCGCTAAAAGCCTGCCTTCAACCAAGACAGGAAGGAAACAAATGCCCATCACCAGTTTTCAAATTGTGTTTTTCTTTACAAAATTCTGGGGACTATAGGGAGGGAACTGGTTGCTAGAATGCTCCCTGAAGTCAGAAAGAGTCAGGACTCCAATTTAGCTTTTGTTCAGCTGCAGACTCATTTGGAGCTCCAGTTGAGCAGGAGGCATCATCCTTCACAGACTGGCCTCTCCTCACTCCCCAGGATGTGGTCCCTGCAGAGGAAGGATGTGTTATCTTCGGAGCTTCCTACACTCAGCCTGCAGGTATCTCCTGCTGCAGCCTGGCCCATTCCCATCTGCTCTCCTCCTCCATGGGGTCTTCATTTCTAGAAGTCAGTTCAGTAAATATATTTATGTGTATGTTCACATATATGTATATATATATATATAAAGCATTCACTGGAATGTTGCTTATAAATGTTTAAGACCAACAACCACAGAGGTGTGCCTGGACTGGGGCAGGTTAAAAGCCATGTGTTCATCTGTTCACAGGACCCCGTGTGGCTCTTTTTAGAAGTGAGGCATCTCCATGCCTGGTACAGAGGGGAGATGCTCCAGGCTTGGGCAATGGGGTGCTCCCTTCTCCAGGATCCAGGGCTGGAGTGAGGGAGGCAGAGTTGGAGAGGTCACAAGGGGGTCAGTGGGGCATACCAGCTGGGGTGCCTGGGTGACTTCTGTTGGGTCCCTGTTGCCTGGTCTCCGGTGAAAGCCTTGTTTTCTGGGTCCCCAGCAGTTCTGTGAACCCCAGGAGTGGAGGAGGATTTTTCTTTGTCCTTCACATGGAGTGGGTTCTGTGGTGTCACCGAAACCCTGGACACCGGAGTAGGCTCTGGACCCTTGACTCTGAAGGGCAAGGTTGTATTGGTACCTCCCTGCCTCTGCACCTGAACCACAGGCTGGCAGATGGCAGCCCCTCTCACCTGTCCTGGTCCCCAGGTCACCTCCTGCAGGGCAGACTGGCTGCAGGCTGACTGCATGGAACCCCGCTCTGTTCAGGTGCTGGTCTCAGGTGTGGAGGTAGGATGGCAGTGACGCAGGGACACGCATGGCTGGAGCCCTGGCTGACTCCAGGCTCTCACTGGGAATAAAGATGGGAAGCACACCATGCTGTCTCTTGTAGGAGGAAGTGCAGGTGGAAGCACTAACCACACACAGAGGAGTCTGAGGGTAAGTGGATGCACAGTCACGGGGCACCTCCCTCTAGGCCAGGCTTGCTCCAGGGCCCTTGCTCCCAGTACCCCCCAGGGCTGGGCCAGGGAAGAGGGTGCTGAGAAGGCTGGTTCCTGCTGAGGGGAGCTTCTGTCAGGGGGCAGGCAGTGGATGAATTGCTCTGTGGGGTTAACCCTCTGTATATTAGACTACAGTGAAGATGTGGAGAAAATGGACCCCTCATGCACTGTTGCTGGGAATGTTAAGTTGGTGCAGCCACTATGGAAAACAGTATGGAGGTTCTTCAAAATACTAAAAATCGAACTACCACGTGACCCACTTCTGGGTATACATTCCCCCTCTTGGGAATACATCTGAAGAAAACAAAAACACTAGTTTGTAAAGATAATTGCACCTTAACATTCATAGCAGCATTATTTATAATAGCCAAGATATGGAAGCGACCTAAGTGTCCATAAACACTTGAATGGATAAAGAAGATGTGGTATATACGCATATACACACAATGGAATATCGGTCATAGAAGAAGGAAATTTTGCCATTTGTAGCAACATGGGTAGACTTGGAGGGAATTGTGCTAATTAAAATCTCAGACTGAGAAAGATAAATATTTTATGATATCAGTTATATATGGAATCTATGATCTAATACAACAAACTAACGGATAAAACAAGAAACACAGTCACAGATACAGAGTACAAACTCATGGTTACCAGTGGGAAAGAGGGGAGGGGAAATAGAGGATTGGCAGAACAGGAGGTACAAACTATTGGTATAGAATAAGCTATAAGGATATATTGTACAATACAGGGAATATAGTCAAATTTTATAACTATAGATGGTGCATAATCTTTAAAATTGTGAATCATCACTGTAACTTATGTAATATTGTACATTAACTCTAGTGCTCCTGCTCACTTGCATCCAGCATCCAACTCTTTGCGACCCGATGAACTGTAGCTCACCAGGATCCTCTGCCCATGGAATTTTCCAGGCAAAAATACTGGGGTGGGTTGCCGTTTTCTCCTCCAAGGGATCTTTCTGACCCAGGGATTGAAACTGCATCTCCCGCATCTCCCACATTGGCAGGCGGATTCTTTACCACAGAGACATATGGGAACTAGACTTCAATTTTAAAAAACTAAATAAAAATCCAAATATTAATACAAAAGCCAGAAAACAAAATCAACTAGCTATAAATCACACCTGCCGTGTCTGCACACGTTAGGGTGGTAGATTTGTTGCTCTTTCTGCTTTGGGAAAAGCAAAGGCTCAGGAGAAGTTTAATAAGGAGACTTTAGCAGGTGAGACTCCAGACAACTAACTCAAGGCCTCTCTGCTGTGTGTTGGGTGTCTCAGTTTTATACCATAGGCGGATTCTTTACCACAGAGACATATGGGAACTAGACTTCAATTTTAAAAAACTAAATAAAAATCCAAATATTAATACAAAAGCCAGAAAACAAAATCAACTAGCTATAAATCACACCTGCCGTGTCTGCACACGTTAGGGTGGTAGATTTGTTGCTCTTTCTGCTTTGGGAAAAGCAAAGGCTCAGGAGAAGTTTAATAAGGAGACTTTAGCAGGTGAGACTCCAGACAACTAACTCAAGGCCTCTCTGCTGTGTGTTGGGTGTCTCAGTTTTATACCAAATGTTGCGTCCCTGTCAGCACCAGTGGAGGAAGGAGTTGGCTGACGGGGATGGGAGGAGCAGCTCGGGTGGAAGGAGGGTGAAGTCAGGTGCTAACAAGGTGATGCCGTGATGACTCTTCCTGCTGAGGCCACCTGACACCTCACAGGTGTGAGACTGAGGTCCAGCTCTCCCTGCCTCCTCCATTCACAGGACGGGCATCCCCCTGTGCTCAGGACCCGGCAGTGACAGTGCTCAGAATGTCATCATGTCCCTCTCACACCTGTGCAGGTTCTTCCTAAAGCACACCTACACCAGCTGTCTACACCAGCTTCTGGATCTTCATCCCATCTGCAGCCCAGATCCTCTTGTGTCCAGGAAGATACTAGAAATATTTGAAACTTGATACAGAAGGAGCACCAACCTAAAAGCATGAGCAGGCCCCCTGCAGCCTGTGCTGGCCCTGTTGCTTCCTCCATTAGGCACGTGGCTCTGCCTGGCAGGCCCAGAGGCCCCACTCCATCCATCACTTTAAGTAGACCTAAGTGACCCACCGCCCCCCCCAGAGGAAGCTCTTGCCTAAGCCTATTTCTCTCTTGTGTTCTCTGTTTCTCCTCCAATCTCATCTAAACATTTGACTACTTCAGAGTTTTAAAATTAAAATTTTCACTAGGAAGACTCTGCTATGACTTTAAATGCCTGTAAGTCTTCTTCTGACAACCACCATGTAGCCATGAATTTCCAAGTTCCCCCCTCCAGTGGCAAGTCTGCTTTGTGTGAAATTTCCAGAGACATTTTCAACACACAGAGAAACACACAAGTGTGTGTGTATGTGCTTCACAAAATTACAGTACCTTGTGGTCTTTTACTCTTGAGAATTTTCTCCATCATTTTCTTCTCCTACTAGTTTTGAGAAAGATAGAGTAGGATAATCAAATAGTTTAGAAATCCTACTGGGAGATTAAAGATAGGGAATTTTAAGAGCGTTTGGGTTGCTNGTGACTTCTGTTGGGTCCCTGTTGCCTGGTCTCCGGTGAAAGCCTTGTTTTCTGGGTCCCCAGCAGTTCTGTGAACCCCAGGAGTGGAGGAGGATTTTTCTTTGTCCTTCACATGGAGTGGGTTCTGTGGTGTCACCGAAACCCTGGACACCGGAGTAGGCTCTGGACCCTTGACTCTGAAGGGCAAGGTTGTATTGGTACCTCCCTGCCTCTGCACCTGAACCACAGGCTGGCAGATGGCAGCCCCTCTCACCTGTCCTGGTCCCCAGGTCACCTCCTGCAGGGCAGACTGGCTGCAGGCTGACTGCATGGAACCCCGCTCTGTTCAGGTGCTGGTCTCAGGTGTGGAGGTAGGATGGCAGTGACGCAGGGACACGCATGGCTGGAGCCCTGGCTGACTCCAGGCTCTCACTGGGAATAAAGATGGGAAGCACACCATGCTGTCTCTTGTAGGAGGAAGTGCAGGTGGAAGCACTAACCACACACAGAGGAGTCTGAGGGTAGGTGGATGCGCGGTCACGGGGCACCTCCCTCTAGGCCAGGCTTGCTCCAGGGCCCTTGCTCCCAGTACCCCCCAGGGCTGGGCCAGGGAAGAGGGTGCTGAGAAGGCTGGTTCCTGCTGAGGGGAGCCTCTGTCAGGGGGCAGGCAGTGGATGAATTGCTCTGTGGGGTTAACCCTCTGTATATTAGACTACAGTGAAGATGTGGAGAAAATGGACCCCTCATGCACTGTTGCTGGGAATGTTAAGTTGGTGCAGCCACTATGGAAAACAGTATGGAGGTTCTTCAAAATACTAAAAATCGAACTACCACGTGACCCACTTCTGGGTATACATTCCCCCTCTTGGGAATACATCTGAAGAAAACAAAAACACTAGTTTGTAAAGATAATTGCACCTTAACATTCATAGCAGCATTATTTATAATAGCCAAGATATGGAAGTGACCTAATTGTCCATAAACACTTGAATGGATAAAGAAGATGTGGTATATACGCATATACACACAATGGAATATCGGTCATAGAAGAAGGAAATTTTGCCATTTGTAGCAACATGGGTAGACTTGGAGGGAATTGTGCTAATTAAAATCTCAGACTGAGAAAGATAAATACTTTATGATATCAGTTATATATGGAATCTATGATCTAATACAACAAACTAACGGATAAAACAAGAAACACAGTCACAGATACAGAGTACAAACTCGTGGTTACCAGTGGGAAAGAGGGGAGGGGAAATAGAGGATTGGCAGAACAGGAGGTGCAAACTATTGGTATAAAATAAGCTATAAGGATATATTGTACAATACAGGGAATATAGTCAAATTTTATAATAACTATAGATGGTGCATAATCTTTAAAATTGTGAATCGTCACTGTAACTTATGTAATATTGTACATTAACTCTAGTGCTCCTGCTCACTTGCATCCAGCATCCAACTCTTTGCGACCCGATGAGCTGTAGCTCACCAGGATCCTCTGCCCATGGAATTTTCCAGGCAAAAATACTGGAGTGGGTTGCCGTTCTCTCCTCCAAGGGATCTTTCTGACTCAGGGATTGAAGCTGCATGTCCTGCATCTCCCACATTGGCAGGCGGATTCTTTACCACAGAGACATATGGGAACTAGACTTCAATTTAAAAAAAACTAAATAAAAATCCAAATATTAATACAAAAGCCAGAAAACAAAATCAACTAGCTATAAATCACACCTGCCGTGTCTGCACACGTTAGGGTGGTAGATTTGTTGCTCTTTCTGCTTTGGGAAAAGCAAAGGCTCAGGAGAAGTTTAATAAGGAGACTTTAGCAGGTGAGACTCCAGACAACTAACTCAAGGCCTCTCTGCTGTGTGTTGGGTGTCTCAGTTTTATACCAGGTGTTGCGTCCCTGTCAGCACCAGTGGAGGAAGGAGTTGGCTGACGGGGATGGGAGGAGCAGCTCGGGTGGAAGGAGGGTGAAGTCAGGTGCTAACAAGGTGACGCCGTGATGACTCTTCCTGCTGAGGCCACCTGACACCTCACATTTGTTGCTCTTTCTGCTTTGGGAAAAGCAAAGGCTCAGGAGAAGTTTAATAAGGAGACTTTAGCAGGTGAGACTCCAGACAACTAACTCAAGGCCTCTCTGCTGTGTGTTGGGTGTCTCAGTTTTATACCAGGTGTTGCGTCCCTGTCAGCACCAGTGGAGGAAGGAGTTGGCTGACGGGGATGGGAGGAGCAGCTCGGGTGGAAGGAGGGTGAAGTCAGGTGCTAACAAGGTGACGCCGTGATGACTCTTCCTGCTGAGGCCACCTGACACCTCACAGGTGTGAGACTGAGGCCCAGCTCTCCCTGCCTCCTCCATTCACAGGATGGGCATCCCCCTGTGCTCAGGACCCGGCAGTGACAGTGCTCAGAATGTCATCATGTCCCTCTCACACCTATGCAGGTTCTTCCCAAAGCACACCTATACCAGCTGTCTACACCAGCTTCTGGATCTTCATCCCATCTGCAGCCCAGATCCTCTTGTGTCCAGGAAGATACTACAAATATTTGAAACTTGATACAGAAGGAGCACCAACCTAAAAGCATGAGCAGGCCCCCTGCAGCCTGTGCTGGCCCTGTANCTTCAATCTTTCTCAGAATTAGGGTCTTTTCCAATGTGCTGGCTGTTCGCATCAGGTGGCCAAGGTATTGGAGCTTCAGCTTCCGCATCAGTCCTTCCAATGAATATTCAGGGTTGATTTCCTTTAGGATGGACTACTTTGATCTTCTTGCAGTCCCAGTACTCTTAAGAGTATTCTCTAGCACCACAGTTCAAAAGCATCAATTCTTTGGTACTCAGCCTTCTTTCTGGTCTAACTCTCACATCTGTGCATAACTACTAGTTGGAGTAAGCTAAATTATTATATTAATCTAAATAACCTTGTAAACATTCATTAAAAGAAATCACTGAAAATATTCTGAAAATTATGATATAGTCTCTTGATAAATATCTCCATAAACACTTGTCCATGGAAAATGACTGGTAAGTAAGTAAATCCAGTTTTCACAGCCATGACATATTCTGTTAAAATACATTCTGCAAATGGTTCTTTCTAAAAGTGTGCTGACCTAAAGTTACTTATGAAATTTTATTGCACTATGATCTATGAAAATGGCTTATGTTGGTCTGTATACTTGTATTGGTTGTTTTGAGGTTATTACATATGATCATTTTTTGGTAAATTTTTCAAAGACAGTTGAAAAATGAAGACTCCCTCCTTATAAGGTATAGAAATCATGATATAACTGTTAAATAAACTTTGGGAATGATATCATTCATGTCCTCTATAACCTTGACCATTTTTATCTGATGTTCTTTAAAAAAAACCTGTGAGCTAAAGTTTCCCATTACTTTTCTGTTTTTGTCTTTAGTTTTACTTCATAAATACTTTGATACTAAATTATTCAGCATTTTATGATTACAGCAATACTGTCATATTAGGCTTTAGTTGTCTTTAAAGCAAGTTGAACTGCTAAATGAATAAATAAATAAATAAATAAATAGTAATATCATCCAACATTTTCCTTTTATTCAGAGTTTTATTATCTGTATCACTTATAGATATTTTGTATGTAGCGTATAGATTTTCATTTTTTTGACCAAAGTTGGAAATCTCTTTATTTCAGTAATATATTTATCCTATTCATCTTGTCATTTTTCAGACTGACTCTCCTTCCTGCTCCTTCTTTCTCTTTTACTTTAGTTTCATCTTTTAATTTTTTGCTTCTCAGTGTTTTTTGTTTGTTTTATTTTCCTTTAGCTGTATTATCTAAGATTTCTTTCATTTATTTCTCTCTTGTAATTTTAATGTATAAGATTTGCATTTAGACATCTGTTAAATACTTCTTGAAAAACTCTGTAAATGTTTATTTTCTAGGTTATTGGCTTCAAACATTAATCAGCTGTTTCTGATATCATGGCATCCCACCTTCTCAGACTTGTGATGCTTTTATTTCCTTCCCCCTTTAAAAAAGTTTTACTTATTATCATTTTCCCCTCAAATGTATAATTCTTATCTGCTTTTAAGCATGTTCATATCTCACCGATAAAAAAGAATCTTTTTTCCATGACTGCACATCTCCCCCTGTAACTGCGTCCTCTCCTTTCCTCACTATCAAACTTCTTGAAAGATATTGTTGATACCAACTCTCCCAATTTCTCACCTCCTGGACTTCTCCCAAATCACTCTCCCAATTTTCCTCTTTCCTCTTGGGAACTGCTTATCTGTCTTTTTTTTTATATATAAAGTTGTATTCCTCTATCAGACCTTGATATGCTGTGGTTCTAGGTTCCTTATCTCCTCTTTCTGGGACATCCACGCCAAGAGTTTCAACTGACACCTGCACAGATGACCTGCAAATATATATCTCTAGTTCCAGACATTCCTGCTTGGACTCTAGATCCATGTTGAAACTGCCTTCTTCATGTCTCTAGGACATGTCACAAGTACATTAAAATCAGTATCTCTACAACTGAACTCTTGACTGTCCTCCCTGAACCAACTTAAGTTGTCATCCCCTCAACAAAGAGAGCCCTGAGAGAACCAAGAAAGAGTGGGAAGAAATGAGATTGTGTCTGGGGCCCAATCACCAGTAGGCTTGGAGGTCACACTGTTTGGATTTCACTTGAGATGCAAAGCCATCTGAGAGTTTTAAATATTAAAGTATTAAGTATTAAGATTTGTATTTTTAAGGATTCCTCTGTCAAGGGAGGGGGTTGGCAAGAGCGGAACAAGAAGACCAGGTAGAAGCCTGTTGCAGAGGTTTGGGTGATAGGCAGAAGCCGGTAAGAGGAAGTAGCAGTGAAAGAGACCAAATGTGGTCAGATTTCTGATACTCCTTCAAGGTAAATTAAACAATATGTTGATGGATTTGGCTTCCCAGGTGGTGCTAGTGGTAAAGAAGACACCTGCTGATGCAGAAGACTCAAAAGAAGCAGGTTTGATCTCTGGGTCAGGAAGATCTCTTGAAGGAGGGCATGACAATGGGCTCCAGTGTTCTTGCCTGGGAAATCCCACAGATAGAAGAGTCTGGCAGGCTACAGTCCATAGGGTCACAAAGGGCTGGATGTGACTGAAGCATGCACGCATGTGTTGATGGATTAGATTTAGAAAAAAAGATAAAGAGAAGAATCCAGCACAAGTTCTGTGTTTTTGTTGTCATTTTCTGATGAAGAAAACTTGGAGAAGGGCAGAGGTGCAGAGCAACTGGAATCAGGAGTTGAGTTTAAAATGTGATGCTATGAGATGGTTATTAGACATCAGATGAAGCTACTTGAGTTGGCAAGGGGATTCACAAATCAAGTCCAGGGTAGAGGTCAGAACTGCAGATACAAATTTGAACATCATCAGCATAGCTATGAGCTTTAAAACCACTTGAGGGACCAGTGGAAATTAAAGATAAGAAGTGCAAGCTCTGAGCAAAGAAAATTGGACTTCTTGTATATGTGTGTGTGTGTGAGTGTGGGAAGGGATGTGTGTGTGTGTGTGTGTGTGTGGCAGCCAGCTATGATTGATATTGGTATTGTGACAGAAAACTCATCTGTATGTAGAGTTTGGTCATCATTTCTTTCAGAGCTTGTCTTTCTTGATAGTCTTTAGTACTCCAGATTAGAGGCTACTTTATGATTCATAAAGAGCTTCCTAGTGTCAACTGACCCTTCCCTGGGACACCCCTGACTTGGAGTTTGATAAGGTAATGCATTTCTCTCCTTCCAGCTCCAATGGGGTGTTTAAGAATGCTGTTGATCCACAAGAGAGCAAGGTTCTTCAGTGCTGTCAGCCCCTCTCTCTCCCTTGGCGTGCCCTCACTTCACCTCTCACCCCTCCAAATCAAAGCATGTCTGTGAGTACTTAGTAGGGTTTATGAAAATATATTTCTTTATTTTCACCCACATGCATCATTCTGTTAAGAGCATTGATGTTTTATTCTGTTTGTTTCTGTCTTTGCTATATTTAAATATAATTCCTAAAAGGAGGTTTGTGACACATTAATTTTGAAGAGACTTCATAAGCAGATGAGGGTTGTGGTTTATTAATGCTGTTTTCTAGTTAAACTCTTTAATAGATACATCCCACTTGTAAGAAAACCAAGGCATTAGATGGTAAACAACTTTCATTAAGATCACATAGCCAGTGAGTGAGACCTTGTTAGCCTTTGCATGCTACAAAATCAAAGTATGCAATCAATTTATAAAAAGCATAATAGTTCTATCCCTACTTTTCAGAGATTTTTCTGTTGATGTGACAGAGTTTTAGTTTTCTGGATAAAGATACTAAGGAGATAGTAGCAAGGTATTGTTGTTTTTATGAAATGATTTTTGTTACTCTAAGAAATTCACAGCCATGTTTCAAGTCAAGACACTTAGGCTTTGTAGAGAACTTTCCATCATGAATGTATGTGACTTTTGAATTTTGAATTCTATAGAGACATAAAAATTTTATCTTGATAAATACCTGCCTGAGGAACTGAAGGGTTTTTTACTTCACAAGGTTGAATTCATTAGCACAGCATATACACCTTCCATGAGCAGGCTACCTGTCTTTCCAGCTTCTCTCTTTGCAGGTCTCATCCACACGCCCTGCCGTCTGGCTTTGTACTTAATCAGCAGCATTCTCCTAACATGCCAGACTGTCTCCTACCTCTGTACCTCGATTCATATGTTCCCCGCTTGTAATGCTCTTTGCTCTGTTGATCCCTGCAAGAACACCACCTTCCAAGATTTAATCCAAACATCATCTGCTTAGGAAGCCTTTCCAATCACTATTGCTCCTCCTTGTACCCCATCAAACTCCTTTCATACCCCTAACATAACAATCATCATTTTTTACTCCACTTATTTCTTTACATGTCCTTCTCTCACACTAGATTTTGAGCTGGTGTGTCTAATTAATATCAATGTCCCTACACTGATCAATGTAATAGCAGATGCTTAGTAGCAGTTTATTATATGCAAAGATGATATCCAGAATCTTCAGCAGCCATACTGAATGAGAAATGACCAATCTTAACAGATATTTAAGTTATAATACTGGTGCATATTGGCTGAATATCAGCTCATCAAATTTTGCTTTATTTACATTTCATACCTTCTTCTTTATTATTTTGATCTTTATGGATCTGGTAAAATAATATACAGCCAATAATTCTAGTCCTTCTCTCACACTAGATTTTGAGCTGGTGTGTCTAATTAATATCAATGTCCCTACACTGTTCAGTGTAATAGCAGATGCTTAGTAGCAGTTTATTATATGCAAAGATGATATCCAGAATCTTCAGCAGCCATACTGAATGAGAAATGACCAATCTTAACAGATATTTAAGTTATAATACTGGTGCATACTGGCTGAATATCAGCTCATCAAATTTTGCTTTATTTACATTTCATACCTTCTTCTTTATTATTTTGATCTTTATGGATCTGGTAAAATAATATACAGCCAATAATTCTATAGCTAAGTACATAGCTTTCCCCCCTCACCACCAAAATCTGTTTTCCTAAAACAGCTATTGTGTACACTCCTACTGTGTCAAATTCAGTGACAGGATCTTATTAGATCTTCATATTAAAACATCTGCCAAGTTATTTAAAAGAGAATTGCATTTTGTTTGCCTTATGAATTGTTGGGTTTGACACTCCCTATGTAGTTCTACATCATATGAAGTGCCGACACACCAGTTGGATCACTGAGAACAGTGAAATGATAAGCCTTTTATTGAGGGATTATTTGTACAGCAGCCAGAACTATCTTACTCCTTAGTAAATGATTAGTGAAAATCCACCATCAGTTTGTGGCCACACATTACTGCAAGGAGAGAAACCAGCCTGTAAGACCAAGGCATCCGTGGGTGCTTAAAGAAGGTGCTCGTTTTTGGTTTAGTGATGCTCTTCTTCTTCTGAAACATTTAACAAGAGTTAAGCTGAAACAAAAGTAAAGAAATATATGGTCTTTTCTGTAATCCCCAAAGAATGGAATACAGATATGGACTTTAGCATCGTATTATGAGACAGTGCCTTTTAGAATTTCAACATCTAGGATCACAAATCATCCCAAAAGCTACTTAATTTGTAGAAAGTATTTAGAACAAGCTAATGCCCCCTAGAATAAAAGGGAGCATTTAATGTGGCAGGCCATGATGGAGGGGAAGCAATAAAAGAGAAAGCGCAGCTTGAAGTGCAGTATAACTGGGTGACTTACACCTCCCCACCGAAGCCAGCAGACTTGCAGTTGCGGAGCTGCTAATCTGTTCTACTGTTTTTTAATCAGATGTTGGCATTATCTGCCACTAATTGCTTTTTCATTTCCACTTGTAATTATTCCATTGCATGTTTGTAGTGAGAAGCTGAAAATGAGGCAGATCACTGAGAAAGAATTAATTGTTAATGAATAATCATCAGTAGGAAGCCAATTTCATTATCTTCAAAGAGGTAGCCAGAGATTAACCACTAGCTGTGGTTCTCCTACTTTCTGTGCATGACTGTAAAGTAATCACAAATAATCACGCCCTCCAACTTCATCAATTATTTTCTATTATGTGGGTTGATACCCATTTTTGTCTTTGTTGTTTAATGATAATGGCAGTATTCATGCTGGGGAGTGCTAATTGGAAGGTGTTACATTCAGTGGGCTCTAGGCCTAATTATTAGAGCATCTTCTTCATTAGCACATGATCCTTCAAGGGTTGCATGGTGGGAGTTACTAATTTTTCCAAGTTATAAGACTATCGTAATAGGAAACTTTTGTATGTCCTTATGCCGAGTAACACACAGAAAATCTTCGTCTGGTCAAAGTTGTGTGGCTACCAACAGAGATTTTCTGTTTAAGTAAAACAGAATGTTTTAACCTGATATAAGTCTTTGAACACAAAGCTCATTTCTGCCCTAGAAGCTCGGTGTGCCCAGGACTGTTGATAAGCTTTCCTTCTGCTTTGTTTCTGAACTAACACTTGTTCTTCAGAACCATTCGCACGGCCCCCTGGGATTATTACAGCTCTCAGCCAAGCTCTGCCAGCTATTAATAGAATACTATGAGATGAGTTTGAAAGTCATGATGGAAGCCTCCTAATGCTTGTTGCCACAGTGACCAGTTGATGTCACTCCCAGACTTAGGGAGAAAGTAAGCATGCAGCTTGATCGCATGTTTGAATGCGTGCTCAGTTATCTCTGACTCTCTGTGACCCCATGGACTGTATCCCACCAGGCTCCTCTATCCATTGAATTTCCCAGGCAAGAGTACTGGAGTGGGTTGCCATTTTCTCCTAGTAGGGGATTTCCTAGGAGAAGGTGATGGCACCCCACTCCAGTATTCTTGCCTGGAAAATCCCGTGGATGGAGGAGTCTGGTGGGCTGCAGTCCATGGGGTCGCACAGAGTCAGACACGACTGAGCAACTTCACTTTCACCTTTCACTTTCATGCATTAGAGAAGGAAATGGCAACCTACTCCAGTGTTCTTGCCTGGAGAATCCTAGGGGTGGGAGAGCCTGGTGGGCTGCCGTCTATAGGGTCGCACAGAGTCAGACACGACTGAAGCGACTTAGCAGCAGCAGCAGCAGCAGGGGATTTCCTGACCCAGGGATTGAACCCACGTCTCCTGTGGCTCTTGCGCTGCAGGTGGATTCTTTACTGCTGAGACACCTGGGAAGCCATAGGGCTACCTAACTTGTCAAGGCTCCTTCGCATGCACTGACTCTCCATGGCATTTCACAGAGCAGTAGAATTTGCTGCTTACAGATGTTCTGTAGGAACTGTCCCAGAAAACCTTCTGTCCAGACTAGCATGGGTGCATTCTCCTGCCTCCCTTTCCATGGTGCAGTACAGTTCTTTAATTAGTGTGGCAAAATAGCTACCCTTACAATGGGAAAGAACTTCTTCAGTACTTGCAATCACTTCCAGGCAACCCAGGCCTTATTCCTAACTAGACCGACAGCCCAAGACAGCATGTTGCTGGTGCAGCCGTCTCAAGTGTATTGGGTGACATGTTTTTCAAACATCTTCAGGAGAGAAACTTGCAAAGAGATAGAAAAATTAGATGTACTTCAAAGAGTGTAGGCTTTGGGGTTAGTTCTGTGAGTTGGTGTAAATTATTTAACCTCTCGGAAGCTCAGTTTCCCTCATTAGGTTGTTATAAAGGTGAATGATAGGTTGCATGTAAGTAAGTAAAGTCACTCAGTCGTGTCCGACTCTTTGTGACCCCATGGACTGCAGCCCACCAGGCTCCTCAGTCCATGGGATTCTCCAGGCAAGAATACTGGAGTGGGTTGCCATTTCCTTCTCCAGGGGATCTTCCCGACCCAGGGATCGAACCCAGGTCTCCCGCATTGGAGGCAGACGCTCTAACCTCTGAGCCACCAGGGAAGCAACTGACATCTGATCCACGCTTGCCTTGGTTAGAAGCAGATCAAGAAGAACCTTAATTGTCTAAGTAAAAAAGTTGTTTTCTGAAAATTAAATTTAAAAAGGTTTCAGAGAATATTAAGAATGTAACACAAGTTCTGCAACAGGAAGATCCTAAAAAGTCAATGACTAGATATAAGAGCATTTATTTCTTGCTCATAAAAACCTGCTGTAAAGTAATTATGTCTTTCTTCTCTGCAGTCAGCTTAGGTATCCAGACTCCCTTGATCCGATGGTGTTGCCCTCTGATAACACAGCTTTCCAAATCACCACGGAAGGGAAAGAGAGACAGCTGAGGCATAGTGGCCGTCTTGTACCTTCACCAG
This sequence comes from Aepyceros melampus, assembly GCA_006408695.1. Lineage (NCBI taxonomy): Eukaryota > Metazoa > Chordata > Mammalia > Artiodactyla > Bovidae > Aepyceros > Aepyceros melampus. Next base: position 207,378 of record SJXQ01010020.1, on the reverse strand, counting down.
ATGTGATGATTGTGTCCGTTCATATTCCCGTGTGCTGGAATACAGCCATGTGGTTCCAGTCTATGACTGGGGACTTGTGGTCCTTCTCTGTGACTGGTGTGACAAACAGCATCACGAATTGTATCTGCTATGGTGTGCAAAGAGTAAAATAACCAAGAGATTAATTTGAAAAGATTGTACTGAGAGTTCATAGAGATGGTTGGGAGCAGAAGAAAGACTAGAATCCAAGATGCTCATCAGAAGATATTAGAATCACAGAAGGAAAGAGATTATGTAAGCTTGAGAATAGTTTAGAAACCATGATTTAAAATGTCTGACATTTCCAATGTCAGAATCATGTCTAATGTCAGAAAGGAGTCACAGACATAAAATTCCAAGCTGAAACAGAAGTTGTGTAGAAACACTGGCTTTGTATGAGGAGACTAGGTATGGCTAATGAGAGCGGGGAAAGCATCCAGGTGGTCCTCAAAGCAGACTAAGTTATATAGCAAATCACTGCTGATATGATCAGGGGAGGAATAACCATAGACAAGAGGAAAATATACCTCCAAAAGACCTGGACATTCGAATATCTGGGAGAAAGGTTCAAATGTTTCCTGTAGAGTCACTGATGAGAAGTACCAAGCTTCTAGGCAGGTGAAGAGGGTCTCTGAATCGTTGCACGGTGAAGATCCTACTCAGAACTTTTCTCTTGAATACAGTAATACTATTATTTTTTTACATAGTGACTTTTACTCCAGCACAAAACCACCTTCCCAGGCCAATAGCATGAGGCTCTTGGTTAATTTGTTGTTAAATAGCAGATTGGGAAGGAGGAGGTGAGAAGTAGGTGAAAGGGAATAGTATACACAGGCTTACCCACGTCTTCGTTGTTTTTGATGTTCCATGTGAGAAAAGTGATTGCTGTGGGATGAACCTAATAGGTTGCTAACTTATTAACCAGTGGCATTATTTTGGCATTTGGGCATTGGATTATTCCTAGATGTCAAGCTATAAATTGACGCTATGGACTGAAATGCTTTCTTTTGATTAAGTTTTAACTAAGACCCTTTGCTCACATGCTGTATTTGTCTGACTTCAGTTATTACATACGACATTTCACAGGGCGTTAACCATGTACTTCAAGATCCTGACCTTATGTAGGCATTCAAGCTGGTTTACTGATGCTTAGCTTCTGTTTCCAGATGTTTTGTTTCTGTGTCTCACTCCCTTTTCAATCACTTGACTAATGTCTTTGATGAAAAAAGCATTCTATTCTTCCATCTCAACCTTACCATTCTACTCTACCATGGCTACCCACCATGCCATTGTTACAAAGTTAGAAGGTGATGGTTTCATTTTTTTTTTTAATTTGTTTTGCTTGGAACAAAGGGATGTTCAAGCCGGAGGTAGGATAACAAAGTTAACAATCCTTTGGTTGCAACTTCATTCTGTCAGAGACTAGAAAAGAGAAAACCAGTCTTTGAGAGCAAGCATGAGCACTTTGAGTAAAAAGGCATTCTGGAAGTAGGATATTCAGAGCATCCCAGCCCTACAAGACATTTTAAGACCTAGATATAGAAATAAAATCTAAGAGCTTTAATTGTTGCTTTTTAATAATTGTGTATAATAAAGTGTTAGTTGTTCAGTCATGTCCAACTCTTCACAACCCCATGGACTGTAGCCCATCAGGCTCCTCTGTCCATGGGGATTCTCCAGGCAAAAATACCGGAGTGGGTTGCCATGCCCTTCTCCAAGGGACCTTCCTATCCCAGGGATTGAACTCAGGTCTCCTGCACTGCAGGCAGGTTCTTTGCAGTCTGAGCTGCTAGGAAAGCCCCAATAATAATAATAATATTACCTTAAATTTTATTACATACAGAACTTTATTCATGAATTCAGGTCTCCAGTATTGTATAAAGGGTATGATAATGAAGAGCAAGCAGTTCTTGCCCTCCAAAATTTAAACTCATATAATTTTATCTCCTAACAGTGGCCCTATTTCAGAGTGCGTCCTGAGTGAGCAAAAGAAAACCAAAATAGAGATTTTAGAGGCCTCTGTTTTCAGGGACAAATGTAGTTTAAAAATTAAATAATATGGTCAAAATAATGATTTTTTTAGAAACCGTAGTTCTGGACTTCAGGCTGAAATCTGTAACTACTCTTTAAAACAAGTTAGTGATAAAAGTAAGTGAGGTTATCACATATGAAAATAAATCTTTATACAATTAATAAAATCCTAAAATGTCTTTGGGAGCTTTTATCCTGTCAATAAACTCAGCCATCATATATTTTTCCAAATGAGACCTTCTAGCACCAATTGTATTTTCAGTACTTTATGCAAGAGATAAGAGCTAATTATATAACATCAGGCTCACATCCTATACATTTTCATGGGAAAAACTAGGCTCTGAATCGACCATAAAGATTAGCAGAGAGTCTCACGAATGAAGCCATAACAGAGACCATTCTCGAGTGAAAACTTTACCCTACATTGGTATTCTCCCATTTTGTCATCTCATATCAATTTTAATACCTTATATCTCATCAGGGAGCAGTTATACTCTGACATGTTCCCTCCTGGTGCAAAACAGCAGCTTCTAAAATATAAATCGCTGCAGAGAATTGCTGGATTTAGAGCCAATTTTTCTAATCGAAAACAATAGCAATGTTAATTTCAGCTTGAGAATGATGATTTTTGTATGGTGAAATAATGGTGTCAACCACAGCCATAAAATATGCTTCAAATGGGGTACCTTTTTTGCATTTAGACTAGGGTGACTTCTGTCACATTTCTTTCTTTGGCATGGAAACTGACAATCTATTAAATAAATATTAATCCCTAGCAGTCTTCAAAGCAGCCTCAACCATATCAGGATTTTAAATAACTTCATTAATTGCTTAACTACCTTTCCCCTGAATTCCTGAGGGATGCGTTGATGCTCATCACTCTAATGAGTTACCAAGTGATTCATGACTTCAACCTGTTATCACGCAAAATACATTTCCAGTTGGAAATTTTTACAGACGGTTTTGCCAGAAAGTTCGTAATGACTCTAGACTTTAAAGAGGGCAGATTTTGTTTATGAATAAAAATGATTTGACTTTCTTTTTTTCCTTTTTTTAAAACAGTATACTCCAAAAGGGAGTAATGTGTCCAGAAATTCAATTTGGGCAATATATGATCAAAGGAATTATATTGGAATAGTGAAGATGATCTGGATTATCTCTGGGGGCTTCCCTGTTGGAAGAGGAGTAAAGAATCCACCTGCAGTGGAGGAGACATGGGTTCAGTCCCTAGGTCAGGAAGATCCCCTGGAGGAGGACATGGAATCCACTCCAGTATTCTTGCCTACAGAATCCCATGGACAGAGGAGTCTAGCAGGCTACAGTCCCTGAATTCGCAAAGAGTGGGACACAACTAAGTGACTGAGTATGTATCCACAAAGTATCCATAACAGCAGCAATGCCTATTGCTAGTCCTGACTTCCCTTGTAAGATTTCATATCACTTCTCTCTTCCCAAAGTAATCACTAAAAACAGAGGAAGGTTTTTTTTTTATTAATTTAAACAAGATATACTTGAGAAGGTAACTATTTTTCCAAAGAGCAAGAAGAAATTATTTTTAGAAATCTATTTTTCAAAAGTTGTATTTGCTGCTCTGCTCTCCACTTGAATTGTAATCAAGCACTGAGTATTCTTTATTTATTATTTGTTCATTTATTATTGTCATGTTAACACCAATACACAATTCTTTTAAGTACGGTAAAGCTAATAAGGAGAAGCATGCTTCCTGGAGAAACCTTTCCTGTAGCCCTCTGCTCTCTCTTGTGTTCTAGATTGCCTACCCTCCAGGAGTGGTGCTGAGCCGTCATCTTAGCATTTCCTGTTGCCTCTGACCTCTGAGTAGTCACCCACTTCCAGGGTTCTGAAAACTAAATAGAGAAAGAGGGCTAAAAGAAAGTACAGCTTTCTTTTTTATTAAATTAACTTTCATTGGAATATAGTTTCTTTACAGTGTTGTGTTATAGCTTCTACTGTCCAGCAAAGTGAATCAGCTGTGTGCATACATGTATCACCTCTATTTTGGATTTCCTTCTCATTTAGGTCACTGCAGAGTATGGAGTAGTGTTCCCTGTGTTATACAGTTAGTTCTCATTAGTTATCTGTTTTTTAAATTTTTTAAATATAAATTTATTTTTTTATTAATTTATTTATTTCTTTATTTTTTAAATTTTACTTTACAATACTGTATTGGTTTTGCCATACATTGACCTGATTCCGCCACGGGTGTACATGAGTTCCCAAACCTGAATCCCCTTCCACCTTTCTCCCCATATCATCTCTCTGGGTATCCCAGTGCACCAGTTATTTTAATTGGAGGCTAATTACTTTACAATATTGTATTGGTTTTGGCATACATCATCATGAATCCGCCATGGCTATACATGTGTTCCCCATCCTGAATCCCTCTCCCACCTCTAGTGTTGGTAGTGTACGTATGTCAATCCAATCTCCCACTTTATCTCCCAGCCCCCAAATACGACTTTCTGTTACTTTTCCTTACAAAATTTGTCTTTGAATCTGAGGCCTTACTAGAGATTAAACCTTCTATTTCCTGGAAAGATAATTGAGGGGTAAGTCAAAGTTAATTTAAAAAAAGATAATTGAAAGTTAATAGTTGCTTAATTCAAATCTTCTTGTTTATAGCCCCTATTTTGACTCCTATCTTCAGAACCTGGTGTCTCCAGTTCCCTAGCCGTTCTGGGGTTTTGTGGCAAAAATCAATTCATTTTCCTGGAGCCTACAGATTTCAACTTTCTTCTTTAAAGTGTGTTGACATTAGTATTATGCTGCGGAGTTTTCTTTTTTTGGTCTTTTTGGATAGTGATGATGTTGGTGATTGACCATCATTTTAGCAGTGTGAAGGAGTAGAGCTGGGCTAACAGATTTGTTGAGGCTGCCATCTTAACTAGGTATTGACGTTTGTCAAGTCTTGTCTTTTTGTCACGGATCTGGGAGTCAACAAACAGTAGGTCTAATTTGCTCAGAAAATATTTCCAGTCTATATGATTGAAATGCCTTTTTAAGTGTTTCAGTCACATGACTCCTCAGAACCGTAGATTCCACAGAACTTTCCTGGGTACCTAGCATCCAAGGAAGGCAGGTTGTTAGTAGGTGGGACCTCAGGCCACCAATCATACCTCTCATTTCTTTTACTAGTTTTAGTTGTTATATTTTGCATATGATTTTAATTGAACAAAATTTCAAATATATAAAATGTTAGAATCCAGTTAAAGTAAGTGAAGTGAGCTCAGTCATGTCCGACTCTGTGACACCATGGATACTCCATGGAGTTCTCCAGGCTAGAATACGGAATGGGTAGTTGTTCCCTTCTCCAGGGGCTCTTCCCAACCCAGGGATTGAACTCACATCTCCCACATTGCAGGTGGAATCTTTACCAGCCGAGCCACCAGGAAAACCCAAAAAGACTGCAGTGGGTAGCCTATCCATTCTCCAAGGAATCTTCCCAACCTAGGAACTAAACTGGGGTTTCCTGCACTGCAGGCAGATTCTTTAACAACTGAGCTTCTAGGGAAGCCCAATTGAAGTCAAAATACAGTTAAATGTAGACTGTCTTGAGAGCTCTTGAGAATAAGTGGCTGGGCTTTATGAGACCCCGTGCTTTATTACCCTTGATGTGCTGAAAATGTTTGTCTTAATTGTTTAGTCTTTGCCATCACTTATATATATGTAGGCTATGGGATAGGCTTCTGTGTCAGCACATAATCACACTCACAGTGGAGATTCTTTGTACCTTAAAAAGATGTTGACTTTGGTATTGATGTAAATAGTGGCTGAGTCCCTCAGTCTGCACAACTGCTATAATTTGTGGTTTTTATTCTTTCTCATCTTGTTTACACTTATACCAACTAGTCCAGAAGTTCATTCTTTCTGCATTACCTGTCCAGCATATTTAAATATCACAATCAAATAATTCTTTTATTCTACAATGTACCCTGTCAGTTAGCCCACATTCCATATAATCATCAGGAAAGTATTTCTGTCTATTCTTTGCTCACTTTAATACTAAAGATTTCATTTTCCCAGGCACAGAACCATTTCAAAACTTCATATTATCAGAAACCTGAATTTTTTATCAGAGGATAATTGATGATACAGGAAAATAATAGACATAGGTTCTCTGTTTCAGAGAGAACCAAGTGAGAGGTAGGTAAACACCTAATTTATTTCACAAAGGAGCGTGTCTCCTATGCCCTTCTTATTCTTGCTGGGAATGTTCCCGTTGAGGAGAACAGTTCCCACCCAGATCTTTGTCCCTCATTGGCCCAATTCAGAGGCTTCCTGCATCTGTTAAATCTGAAGGAATTTATTCTGAGTCAGTTGTTGACCAGTGCTTTTTAAAATTATTACTTCATTTTAATTGGAGGCTAATTACTTTATAATATTGTGCTGATTTTTGCCATACATTGACATGAATCAGCCACAGGTGTACATGTGTCCCTCCTTCCCAAACCTCCCCCCTACGTCCCTCAGCATCCCATACCTCTGGGTCATCCCAGTGCAGCAGCTCTGAGTGCCCTGTTTCATGCATCGAACTTGGACTGGTCATCTATTTCACATGTGGTAACATACATATTTCAATGCTATTCTCTCAAATCATCCCACCCTTGGTTTCTCCCACACAGTCCGAAAGTCTGTTCTTTATATCTGTGTCTCTTTTGCTGTCTCGCACATAGTGGTGGTTACCATCTTTCTAAATTCTATATGTATATGTTAATATACTACATTGGTGTTTTTCTTTCTGAGTTACTTCACTCTGTATAATAAGCTCCAGTGTCATCCACCTCATTATAACTGACTCAAATGCATTCTTTTTAATAGCTAAGTAATATCCCATTGTGTATATGTACCACAACTTTCTTACCCATTCATCTGCAGATGGAGACCAGTGCTTTTAAATCACATATTTAAAATATGAAAAAATTTATTAGTATACACATCTCATTGTATAAAAAGTCCAGTATATGAAGTGTTTGGAGGACATTCAATTTTTACAAAAGAATATCTATAGGCCTTGATATAGGACCAAATTTTTAATTATTTAAGATTCAAGGTATGAGTTAGACTTTTCTCAGGGATCCTCTTTATGCATGTACATACTTTAGAGAAGAAAGCACATGTACCAATTGACCATATTCATAACTGCTATTATAGTGTCAAGTGATGCTTGATGTTTTTCTATTCAGAGACAAATAAGTTATAAGAGAAAATTATATGAAATTGAAAAGATGCTTGATGTTTTTCTATTCAGAGACAAATAAGTTATAAGAGAAAATTATATGATATTGAAAAGAGATGCTTCCAGACAAGATGTTCATTGGCATTTTATAACAATTTTACCCATAGGTCCTTAATTCCTAGACTACCTTACTCTTCTATAACAAATACTGATAGGTAGAAGTTCAGGAATGCACTTCATTTTTTTCCCCCAAACACATAATGAAATCCTCCATGAGTAGAGAGCTCTGCATGCCTCCAGGTAAGACCCGGTGAGATAACACTGATGTTCTTGCTGCTTCTGCAGCCTTTTTCTGTGATATATCACGTGTCACTCAAGGTGAACGCTCAGTTTCAGTGTCCTTCCTTTTGCTTTTTATATCTTTCGTTAAAGAGAGAGGATACGGATTTTTCTCAGATAGCATGTATATTAAGAAGATAAATTCTTTACTAGAACCCAAACCACAAAGCACAACTTTCTTAATCAGAGAGCAAAATTTTATTTAAAAAAAAAAGAAAAGAAACAAGAATCTTTTAGATACCAGAAAAGTATACAGGTGCAGTGAATCTAAAATTAACCAGTTTGAACGATACCACAAGTCAGATTCATTGCCAAGGCCAACACAGAATTCAAGTTCCGATTACAACATTCTTGTACATTTCTGGTAACACCAGAATGTGGCTGCATCTGAGCATATTAACTGTTTATGACGGATATGTGATGGTTGAAGAAAGTCACATGCTTTGGTTTTTATGGTTTATGTGTTTGGTGGTGTTTTTACAACTGCTAAAATATATTGTGGTCTCATCACTCAAAAAAGATACCCATTTATTCACACCCTGGACAAACTCTAGCCTAAGTGTTCCAACGGCTGAGTGAGGAAGTATTTTGAAGGATAAATCATCTTTTCTCATAAAGTTTTAAAAAGACTAACGTTAAGCAATTGGAAAGAAAAGGAATAAGGTCAAACATTAAATAAAGATTGATTTTTAGAATAAGACTTCATCATCTGTTCTAATAATAGAGATTGGTGCTAAAGGGTTTAACAAAAAGTATACAGAAAATGAAATGACTTCTGAAGTCAGATTATTAGATAAGCGAGTTAGGATTCTTTAGTCACTCGGACTAATGGATTTGTCTCTCTAGTCATTCAGCAAATTCATCAATTAAATACTCAAATAATTCCCAAAATTTTCCAAGATACTTGGGTACTTTGAAATAACTAAGCATAGTCTCTGTCCTCAAGATAGAAGGACATGGTATTAGATAATATAAACAGATAAGTACACAGCTGTACAGAAAGGAAACAAAGTCCTGGGTAAAGTTGGGTAAGGAAGAAAAAGAGCAATTTACAAGAAGGTAAAACTTAATTTCTCCTAAAGCTCAGAAATGTGGTTGATTTCTTTCCTGAGCACAAAAAGGAAAATAATGAGTCACTAACAATTTTTGCAAAAAGCAGTTTTAGTTTCCATTGTTCTTTATATCTATTTCTAATAATAAAAATGTGCCAATACACTTAGGAAGAAAATAATCCATAAAGTGAAAAATGTAAAGGTTTTTAACATTATAAGAATTACAGTTCAAGATGTAACAAATATTTATAAAAAGAGCTAGCTTTATCATATGACTTAACATTTTTACATTATGACTAAATATATATGTTCATCATCTTCCCTTCCATCATGCTCCTCTCCAGTATTCCCTAGCTCTAATAACTGGCATCATTGCCTAAGTCAGAAATGTGGGCATCATTCTTAATTATTACCACTCTGTCAGGCTTCCCTTGTGGCTCATCTGGTAAAGAATCTGCCTGCAATGCAGGAGACCTGGGTTCAGTCCCTGGGTTAGGAAGATCCCCTGGAGAAGGGAAAGGCTACCCATTCCACTGTTCTGGCCTGGAGAATTCCATTGACTGTATAGTCCATGAGGCCACAAAGAGTCGGACACGACTGAGCGACCTTCACTTTCACTTTCATGATCTTAAGGATAAAGTTTAAAATCCGTAGGTTGCTTTCCCAAGCCCAGTCTAACCCGGAACCTAGTTGCCTCTCTGGCCTCACCTGCCTTTCTGTGTGCCCCAGCCCTCTTCCTTCCTCCACTGCAGTAACGCTGGGGACGCACGGTGGCACCATTCATGTCTGGGCTTTCACGCAAATTCTGCTTTTGCACAAAATGTTCTTCCCTCCCATCTTCCCACACTGCCCTTCCCACTGTATTCATAATTTCCTCCCAGGTCCTTGGTTTACTTAGACTTTCCATAATAAATTTTTCCTTGACTTGTGTTCTTAAGTCTTCGGTGGAGGGTTTATTAGGGTAGGTGCCCCTTCCATTGTTATTGCATGTTTACTTGTAAGTCTCACAAGTTCATTATTGAGAGTTGAAATGATACCTTATTTACCATTAGATTATATCCCAACAGGTAGCACGTTGTCTGGCACTAGTGAATGTCTTCTGGCGGAGTTAGTTAATAATAGACATATGTTCTTCTACAGAGCTTTCTTAAAAAGAAAGCAAAAACTGCTAACATCTAGAGATAAAGCTAAGCTTCCCTAACACTATTTGTAGATAGTTCTGTGGTATTATTCATACTTGACTTTGTTTGCTCACAGTCTTTAACTTAGGCAAGCTAAAAATGTTGACTGCTAACACTCATTCAGTTCAGTTCAGTTGCTCAGTCGTGTCCCACTCTTTGAGACCCCATGAATCACAGTACGCCAGGCCTCCCTGTCCATCACCAACTCCTGGAGTTCACTCAGACTTGCGTTCATCGAGTCAGTGATACCATCCAGCCATCTCATCCTCAGTCGTCCCCTTCTCCTCCTGCCCCCAATCCCTCCCAGCATCACGGTCTTTTCCAATGAGTCAACTCTTCCCATGAGGTGGCCAAAGTACTGGAGCTTCAGCTTTAGCATCATTCCTTCCAAAGAAATCCCAGGGTTGACCTCCTTCGGAATGGACTGGTTGGATCTCCTTGCAGTCCAAGGGACTCTCAAGAGTCTTCTCCAGTACCACAGTTCAAAAGCATCAATTCTTCGGCGCTCAGCCTTCTTCACAGTCCAACTCTCACATCCATACATGACTACTGGAAAAACCATAGCCTTGACTAGACGGACCTTTGTCGGCAAAGTAATGTCTCTGCTTTTGAATATGATGTCTAGGTTGCTCATAACTTTTCTTCCAAGGAGTAAGTGTCTTCATTTCATGGCTGCAGTCACCATCTGCAGTGATTTTGGAGCCCAAAAAATCAAGTCTGACACTGTTTCCACTGTTTCCCCATCTATTTTCCATGAAGTGATGTGACCAGATGCCATGATCTTTGTTTTCTGAATGTTGAGCTTGAAGCCAACTTTTTCACTCTCCTCTTTTACTTTCATCAAGAGGCTTTTTAGTTCCTCTTCACTTTCTGCCATAAGGATGGTGTCATCTGCATATCTGAGGTTATTCATATTTCTCCCAGTAATCTTCATTCCAGCTTGTGTTTCTTCCAGTCCAGTGTTTCTCATGATGTACTCTGCATAGAAGTTAAATAAGCAGGGTGACAATATACAGCCTTGACGTACTCCTTTTCCTCTTTGGAACCAGTCTGTTGTTCCATGTCCAGTTCTAACTGTTGCTTCCTGACCTGCATACAGATTTCTCAAGAGGCAGATTAGGTGGTCTGATATTCCCATCTCTTTCAGAATTGTCCACAGTTTATTGTGATCCAAGCTTCTTCCAGCCCAGCGTTTCTCATGATGTACTGTGCATATAAGTTAGATAAGCAGGGTGACAATATACAGCCTTGATCTACTCCTTTTCCTATTTGGAACCAGTCTGTTGTTCCATGTCCAGTTCTAACTGTTGCTTCCTGACCTGCATATAGGTTTCTCAAGAGGCAGGTCAGGTGGTCTGGTATTCCCATCTCTTTCAGAATTTTCCACAGTTTATTGTGATCCACACAGTCAAAGGCTTTGGCATAGTCAAGAAAGCAGAAGTAGATTTTTTTTCTGGAACTCTCTTGCTTTTTCCATGATCCAGAGGATGTTGGCAATTTGATCTCTGGTTCCTCTGCCTTTTCTAAAACCAGCTTGAACATCTGGAAGTTCACAGTTCATGTATTGCTGAAGCCTGGCTTGGAGAATTTTGAGCATTACTTTACTAGTGTGTGAGATTGTGTGGTAGTTTGAGCTTTCTTTGGCATTACGTTTCTTCGGGATTGGAATGAAAACTGACCTTTTCCAGTCTTGTGGCCACTGCTGAGTTTTCCAAATGTGCTGGCATGTTGAGTGCAGCACTTTCACAGCATCATCTTTTAGGATCTGAAACAGCTCAACTGGAATTCCATCACCCATACCTTAAGTATATATAATTTTTAATTTGTCAACCATTCCTCCATAAAACTGGAAAAATTTTTTTTAATGTTAAAAATTGGTCATAGAATATGCCATTTTCAGTCTGGACTTAAAATTCTGTGCAAGGACCCTGTGGTCAGTTCTTCTTTTAATGTTTTTTTTTTTAATCTCCATTTAAAATATTTTATCCTAAAATATAAAATACAACTGCAATAGTGAGTAGAATTCTTCCAGGATATAAAACTTAGTTCATATATCTTCCCTCCATATATAATCCCTCCATGGTGAGCCATTAGATCAAGGGAAAAAAATGCTTACTTTTTCTATAATGGAATCCAGCATTTGACCTCAGATTTTTAATTCATTTTGCTTCCCTAAATGTCACAAATACCCTTCTTCAAAATAGAGGTATGTGACATCAGGTTTTTTTTTTTTTTGCCTTCTACACCTTTGCACTTTTCATCACATTACTTGTTATCGAGCTTAAGCTTCTCCAACACTGGCAGGTAAACTTACCCCGCCATGAGAATTTACCTTTCCTACCTACTTGTTTTTATTTTTCACATTTTAGTGTTGCTACTGGGCCAGAGGTGTGTATAATATATTTCTCCCTACTCAGTTCCTAGCATTTCATCTGGTACTCAACTGCCTAAGAAAGGTGTTTCTGGCAGTTCTCAAATTAGCTGGAGGACTTGAGGGCTTAGTTTAGTTCTAATTTTTATCAATACTTTTTATTGAAGTATCAGTTCAGTTCAGTTCAGCCGCTCAGTCGTGTCCAACTCTTTGTGACCCCATGAATCGCAGCACACCAGGCCTCCCTGTCCATCACCAACTCCCGGAGTTCACTCAAACTCACCTCCATCAAGTCGGTGATGCCATCCAGCCATCTCATCCTCTGTCGTCCCCTTCTCCTCCTGCCCCCAATCCCTCCCAGCCTCAGACTCTTTTCCAGTGAGCTACATGCAACTTATCCAGGTTGGACACAGGGAATCCAGATGATGATAATGACAGAAAACACTCCTATGGTTCTTATTATATGCTATGTACTTATAGCTTTTAAGATATGCCAGGCACTGTTCTAAGTGACACTTAACTATGTACATACATATAAACTCATTTAATTCTCACAGAGAACATATAAGATAGATACTATTATGCATATTTTTAAAAGAGGAAACTAAAGCCTAGAACAGGTAAATAATTTTTCCAAGGTGACACAGGTCATATGCAGGAGAGATTAAAACAAGGCAGCATGTCTCCACTTACACAGACTATCTGGTACCCATTTAGTTCTTCCAGCAGCTCAGCTTTACCCTAAGTAGTGCACCAACTCACCTGGAAGGGGAAATCTGGTGATTTGTAGAAGATGAAATACAATAGGTTTTTAACATTGAATAGAATGAATAAATTATGCTATTACCCATATACCAAATTTTAAAAGACTGAGCCTGATTGGATCATGAAATCCAGTCTTTGTTCCTCTTTTGGTTAGGCCAAAATAGTGAAATCCAGAACTGTGTCTTATCCCTGCCAAACTTCACTATTCTTTCACTCCTATGCTGTACTCTTTATATTCACAAGCCTCACTTCATTTACTCTATAGATATTAAGCATCCCAATTCATAGGCATGGATTGAGAATTTTTTCCAACTTTGTACTTCATTTAGTATATATATACAAAATTCACCAGAGCCAAAAATATTTAGTTACAGCTACCACTATTCAATGTAAAAAGTTAATACCTGTGCTGAAAATAATTATCTTTAACATTCTGAGCCCATAGACTTCCTTATCAGCACATAAATAGAGTCATAAGTCTGGAAACATAGCTATGACTATGAGTTTGCATTCTGCTAGTCATGAACATGTCTTCAAAATATCCATTTATTTCCCACTCCAATAATTATTCACATACACTTCTTCCACTAATTTGGCTCTTTCTGCCAGTTCAAAATATATATGTGATTCATAGATCAGTTAAGAGCACAGTGCTCTGAAAATAGTCCACAGTCTCACCACAACTTTAGGGAGACATAATTTTCTCTGAATTTTAAAAGTGGACACTATCTATGTGGCCCACCTTGATGCATTTTGAGTATGAGTTGTCTGCTTCACTAGAATGACTAATGAACAAGCTGAATTCTTTGTTTTCAAGCCACTTCTCCCCTTCCTACTAACAATCTGTTTCTTTGAACTATTTTTGACACACTTAAAAACATAAACCCACTGAAACATCTCCACAAAACTATCAATGGCAGTACTTGAACTGGTTTCTCCAGTTCAAATTTTCTCTGGAAAATTTAAGAATAAAATATATTACTGTTCTTATTCTTAAAGATTTTTCATAGATATAGGATGGAAAATAATCATATACCACCCAAATCTAAAAACATTATTTGTAGAGAAATATTTCTGGAAGGAAGTTAATAAATGATTAACATTGGGAGTCCCTGGGGAAGAGAACTGGGGAAAAGAGGTGAGAGTGAGATATTTTACTGTGTACTCTTTCACAATTTTTGATTTTCAAAGTTTGTGAATGTATAATCTCTCAAACATTTTTTAAATTAAAGATTAAAGGGGGAAAGTTTTTATTTGTTCTGAGTTTCTTGGGATGGTGGGGGTGAGAAAAGGAAAAGGATATTAGATATTAGAATGAATAAAGGCCCAATTTCATGGTACAGGTGAAGCCTGTATCTAAATACAGCTCTAAATAATCAAGAGCCTAGACACAGATAGAAATTTCCTATGTAGGAAACAATAAGAAAACTGGAGTTAAACATGGAAGATCTGTATATCTGTGGAAGATATACAGATATGAATTTGAGTTGGAAATAAGAGGCCTGCTGTCATTAAGAGGAAAGTTTAATTATCATGTACTACATAATAGGGAATAACTGCAATTTTATTTCATAAGGCTAGTACAGGATAAATGTCATGGTTTAGGTGATGAAATCTGTCAGTAGCACCTAAAATGAACTTGTTAAAAATGGAATCAGTTAATCCCATTAAGAACAGAATAATCCAAACATGATAAAATACGAATTTGCTTTTAGGTGACATATATGGAACTTGAAAAAAAAAAGGGCATTTAAATAATATTTTAAAGAGGAAAAAAACAGGATTGCAGAGTGAAGAATATTGAAGAGAAGAACAATATCTGATTTGGGCAGTGATGATTCCAGTTAATAATATATTGAGAATGAAGGAACAGTACAACTTTGAGAAATGTTACTGTACGTAGGTAAAATATGGTACTAGGGTACAGTTATAATGTAAGGACTAAAGGTATCACTATATGTGTCAGTAAAATAGGGGGAAAAAAGTGTTCAGAATGGATGGAACATCCCCTTAAGGAAGGGACGAGCAGAGGACAGTAGACAGGCCCTTCTGTTAGAGGGAATGGAAGGAAAAAAGTTTGTAAAAAGAAAACAAGGTACTCATCAATAAGGAAAAGACCAAAATATCTACAGTTACAAATGGATAGAACAATAAGAACAAGCACTTCAAAGAATGGAATCCCACATGGATAACACATACAATTAGCATGCAAAGTAGCTGATTATAAGAGAAACTGAAACACAAACATCAAAAAGTTAGCAGCTGAGGATGAGACAGGGTGATGAGCAACAGTATAGGATCTGATGTCAGTGTTGGCATTTGTGAAACGAAATGAATCTGGTTCTAGATGACAGTTGAGAAGCTGGAGAGGAAATGGAAGGGGATTGGCAGGAGCAAGAGCAGGACTTGGTGGTTTTGAAAGGAGGCAGATCCATGAAATCTGAGTACATAAGGACAAAAGTATGCTGGGAGTGTGGCAGGACAGAAGAAGCACAAAATAGTAGGGAAGGAAAAAGTAACTAAGAAATCAAGGTGTTTGAGAAGGAAGCATGGCAAATGATCTAGAGTACAGGGATGGGGGAGAAGGGCAGATAGCTCTCCTGCCAAAAAGCCAAGCAAAGAAGACAGTGGATACTGGCAAGGGTCATACTAGGCGATCGTGTTTAAATATTAAAGGGGCTTCTGTCAACTTTGTCTAAGCAACTGCAAAAGTTTAGAGGATTTTTTTTACAGAAGCAATTTACAGTTTTTAATGAATCTGTAAATCAAAAAGCTCCCATTTCAAAATAAAAACAAATTCCAGATCATGTAGATGTTTACAGTGACTACGTTTATCTAAACATATATACATGTTCAGTTGTAAGATGTTAACTAAACTTCTGTGACAAATATGCTTTTTATTAATACCAAGAACATTATATAATTCATACAGAGTCCTAAGGATAATCTAGTCATCACTAAGTTTTATTTAAGTCTTCACTTAAGATGCTGTTATTTCTAGCACAATCTAGCAAGCACAATCTTTCATAGGCTCAAACACTGGAATTTTTGATTGCCACCACATCAGCTGGCTTGCAACAAGAAGCCAACCATTTTAAGAATGTTTTAAGTGAACAACTTGCAAACCCCAGGGATGGATAAACCCTCAGGATGCATTTACAACCATCACAACTGTGGCTGAAGACTGTGCATGCCCTTCTTCTGATATGAGATCTCAAAGCAGTATAGTTCAAAATAAAAGATTTTAATGAAAAATTCTCATATGCACAATTTCTCCACCAATTTGTATGTGTTAACCATTTAGTGAACTTTTCCACTTGAAAAAAAGGAATAGAAAACTGGACACCATGTTTCACTATCTCAGTTAATATTCACAATTAGAGCGGCTACAATTCAGGCCACAGCATCACCAATGGTGACCAGAGCCAGTTTATAGTGAAATTAAGTCCTTTATACCAAGTAAATGGTTGTCAACAAGCACAGGTTAGTGTACATATGAACTCAAATTTCCAGATTTGGGGAGAAACAAATGCTGATCCAATTATCTGCTCTGCTTCTTCTGTTCCTTGTATCATGCTTGGAAACCTGTCACTTTACTTTTGGTTTTGTCAGTTTGCTTGCCTTTAGGGGTTTGGGCCTGCTGATCCTGCCCACTTGAAGAAGCTACCTGCTGTGCTGCTTTCTGCTTTAACACTGTCCAATCAAATGCATAGTCATGTTGGTGATTCAGGGTCCTGAAAAGAAAGCGGAATAGCAGCCTCAAGTACATGTAGTCCGGGGCTTCCTCAAAGCGTAGCCCACAACAATACTTTAAGCACATGGCAAATTCTACAGGAAATCCCTTACATAAAACATCAACAGGTGTGGCCATCTTCTTTTTGCAAATCTTTTCATATTTTTGTTTCATTGTTGCAGCCTTTACTCCTTGCCATGGCAGAGTGGCTCTATTAAAATACACCAAAACATATCCTAATGATTCCATGTCATCTGGCCGACTCTGTTCAATACCAAGATGTGTATTGATGCTAGCATAAGAGCAGTGCCAGTGAGATTTTTACTTACTCTGTATGGTATGTGCTTTCTTGTACTGTTATCTAAGACTTTTTGGCCAAACCAAAATCAATAAGGAATAACTTATTCCACTGTTGCCCAGTACCCATCAGGAAGTTATCTGGTTTAATGTCTCTGTGTATCAGATTCTTTGTATGTGCATATTCGATTCTACTGATCATCTGATCAGCTAACATAAGTACAGTTTTCATTGTGAACCTTCCTGAACAGAAATTGAAGAGATCTTCAAGGCTGGCTCCAAGAAGATCCATGATTAGGACACTGTAGTCCTTTTCCTGACGATACCACCGTATCTGGGGGATGCCAACCCCACCTTGAAGAATGTTACAGAGTTCACTCTCGTACAGTAACTGGGGTTGCGTCACCCTCTGAGATTCTAACATCACTGCCACTTCCTCGCAGTTGGTAATGTTGATCACCAAATAAATGTCCCCAACAGAGCCAGACCCAATCTTCAGTACCAGTTTATATCTCCCTCCGACGATGAAATCGGCCTTAGAGCCGCTGCAGCTTGCCATCCTGAGAGACAAAGATGGCGCTGGGGCTAAGTCCCGACACCTCTAAGGGGAGGATGGAGGCTGCTAGGTCTCGTCCATGGAGCAAGGCTGCGAAAGGCAGAAGGAAACAGAAAATGCTGGCTGTTTCTCAGCGTTACAGGGCTCAGAATCAGCCAAGGGGAACATAGCCACCGCTACTGTCAGGTTTCTTTCCACCAGGCCGCAAATTGCTGAGGGGGTTCTCACCGTTATCAGGCGGAGCGACTTGTTTCTGGCGGTCGCTTCGGCCTCGCTCTCGTGGCCACTTCGGGGGCTGGTAAAGGGGAGCCGTGAAGTTAGGGTGGTGATACCACTGTCACAACTGCCACTGGCTCCCGTCAGGAGGGACCCTGGTCACTCCGCTGACACCGCCGTCTTGTTACTCCAGCTCCAGCCAACACAAAATGCCCCCAGTTCCCAGAAGCCGCTTCATGGCACAGAACACTCTGGGAAAGAAATCATGGGCGCTCGTAGAGCCTTTAAGACAGGTTATCTTTACAGCCTTTAAAGGCATCAGCCTCTCCTAGAAACACAGATCTACTCCCCGTCCCCTGTCTGCTCAGGTCGCACTCACTCACCTGAGCAGCTGTGATGTGGGGTTCCCTCCTCCAGTGGCCATGGGCCCTCTCCTTGCTCCGGCTTGAAGATGACCCCTGGTTTGGGAACTTGGTTCCCTGTGAACAGGACACAATACAGGATTGGGTCCAGTTAACTGGGTCCAGTTAACTGGGTTTCAGGGCCTTTCAACGACACTTCTATTGGCTCTTCAGGAAAGTAATCCCATTTCCCTGGGAATAGAGTAATAATCACAGAAGGGTAAAAGGGCTGAAGTATCTCGGGCAAATCAAAGATGACACCATTACACACTTCAGATGCCCTAGAGCATTCAGCAGCTGAGAATGGAAGCAGCCCCTCTGAGGCCCCTAGCAGGTGCACAGGGCAGCTGTGCTTACTTTCCCACTGCACACAGGTGGCTGTAGGTCTCCAGTGTCACATCCTGGTACAGGCACCTCTGTACAGGGTCCACCTGCTGCCACTCCTCCCTGCTGAGGTCCACAGGGACGTCCTCGAATGACCCCTGTTACAATACAGTCCCATTCAAGGTGACATGGTCGGCACTGGGGGATTGAGGGAAGAGGACTAGGAAGTTAGTTGTTTTTAATAATTTTCAACATGATATGGTATGCTTATCAAATACCTAGTTATACCTAATATTTTTCAGGATACAAATATCTGATAAATATTAATTTCTCTTATTCATCATGTGTTAAATTCAATCAGTAAATCATTACTCAGGTCGCACTCACTCACCTGAGCAGCTGTGATGTGGGGTTCCCTCCTCCAGTGGCCATGGGCCCTCTCCTTGCTCCGGCTTGAAGATGACCCCTGGTTTGGGAACTTGGTTCCCTGTGAACAGGACACAATACAGGATTGGGTCCAGTTAACTGGGTCCAGTTAACTGGGTTTCAGGGCCTTTCAACGACACTTCTATTGGCTCTTCAAGAAAGTAATCCCATTTCCCTGGGAATAGAGTAATAATCACAGAAGGGTAAAAGGGCTGAAGTATCTCGGGCAAATCAAAGATGACACCATTACACACTTCAGATGCCCTAGAGCATTCAGCAGCTGAGAATGGAAGCAGCCTCTCTGAGGCCCCTGGCAGGTGCACAGGGCAGCTGTGCTTACTTTCCCACTGCACACAGGTGGCTGTAGGTCTCCAGTGTCACATCCTGGTACAGGCACCTCTGTACAGGGTCCACGTGCTGCCACTCCTCCCTGCTGAGGTCCACAGGGACGTCCTCGAATGACCCCTGTTACAATACAGTCCCATTCAAGGTGACATGGTCAGCACTGGGGGATTGAGGGAAGAGGACTAGGAAGTTAGTTGTTTTTAATAATTTTCAACATGATATGGTATGCTTATCAAATACCTAGTTATACCTAATATTTTTCAGGATACAAATATCTGATAAATATTAATTTCTCTTATTCATCATGTGTTAAATTCAATCAGTAAATCATTATTCAGAAATTAAGATTAAATTAGCTTTTCTAAATCTTCTTGTTCTTTTAGGAAGTACCTAGAATTCATTTCTTAAACAGTTAGGTACCAGACATGCTGGATTTTTTGGTCAGCACTGTGTCCTACTTTGCTTCAGTTGTGTCTGTTTGTGACCCCCATGGACCATAGCCCACCAAGCTCCTCTGTCCATTAGAGTCTTCAGGTAAGAATACTGGGGTGGGTTGCCCTTTCCTTCTCCAGGGGATCTTCCTGATCATCTCCTGTATTGGCAGGCAGATTCTTATCTCTAGCACCACCTAGGAAGCCCATCTGAGACCTCAGCAAAAACATAGTTAATATTCCTATTTCTTCCACTGGTTTCTCTGAGGCAATCTAGACTTTTTCTATCAAGCACCTACAAATCTTTACAGCCTCTACCTGCTGCCCAATTCCAAAGCCCCTTCCATGTTTTTAGGTGTTTCTTATAGCACTCTACTTCCCAGTAGAGAAAGCTGCAGTTTCCTAGGGCTGTTGTAACAAAGTACCACAAATCGGGTGGCTCCTAACAAGAGGAATTTCTTGTCTTGCAGTTCTAGAACCCAGGAGTCCAAAATCAAGATGTCAGCCAGGCCATGCTCTTTTTGAAGGTGGTAGGGAGGGGGGTGTTCCATGTCTCTCTCCTCATCTGTGGTGGTCTCTGGCATCTCTTGTCCTGTAGATGCATCACTCCAATTACATGGTCATCTTTTCCTTGTGTGCCTCCACATGGTCTCTCTTGTGTGTTTTTGGTCTCTGTGTCTAAACTTCCCTGTTTTATAAGAATGCCAGTCGTATTGGTTTAGGGCCCACCTAATGACCTTGTTTTAGCTTAATTACTTCTGGAAAGACCCTATTTCTAATTAAGGTCACATTCAGCTGATGGAGTTTATGTATGGATAAGTGTGAAAAGAAGGCTAAAGTGGCCCTGTTAAGCCAATTCAATGTACACTTGACCCTTGAACAACATGGTTTTGAGCTGTGTTGGTCCACTTATACATGTATATATATTTTTTAATCTACTGAAAAATTCTGGGGATTTACAACAATTTATTTGAAAAATTTGCAGATGAACCTAGAAATATTTAAAGACTTAAGAAAATGTAATGTATGTCCTGAATTCATAAAATATATGTAGATAATGGTCTCTTTTTCCATTTACTACCATAAAACATACACAAATCTGTTATAAAAAGTTAAAATTTATCAAAACTTAAGCACATGCTTACTATACACGGCCCTGTTCACAGTCAAGAGAAATGTAAGTGCAAGGGAAAAGTCAGTAACATATTGTAACCACATAAATTTAGCTGTGGTCCATACCATACTCCTGTCGTCATTTCATAGCTACCTCCTTTTGTAATTGCGATGAGCTCAAGAGATGCAGGTATCCACTTGAACCACCATGTGATATTAATCATCTCTGTTTGAGCAGTTTGTCTTTCCAATAAATCGTGTATTGGAGTAATAAGCCAGTTCCTGTGGCTCTCATGTATTTTCATCATGCTTAGTGCAATATTGTAAGCCTTGAATAACACCATGAACCAAACCAAACCACTAGTGATGCTGGAAGTGCTCCCAAGAAGCAGAGAAAAGCCATGGTGTTACAATACAAAATTGAATACCTTGATATTTGCTATAGGTTGAGGTCTACAGCTGTGGTTTCCCACCATTTCAAGACAAATGAATCCATCATAAGGACTATTGCTTAAAAAAAAAGATTGGTGAAGCTGTCACTGCAGCTACACCGACAGGTGTGAAAACCTGGCACTTTTGTGAAATACCATATCTCATTCTGAAAATGCAGCTTTAAGGTAGATACAGGATTGTCCTGAGAAAGGCATACTAAAAAACTCTCATATGATTAAAGCAAAAGCAAAGTCTTTCTACAACAACCTAAAGCAAAAGGAAGGTGAAGAATCTAAAGCTGGAGCAAAGAATGGACTGATAATTTTAAGAAAGAGGTTTGGCTTTAAAAATGTCTATTATACAAAGTGAAGTAGTCAGAAAGAAAAACACCAATATGTATATTAACACATATATATGGAATTTAAAAAGATGGCAACGATGACCCTATGTGCAAGACAGCAAAAGAGACATGGATATAAAGAATAGAATTTTGGACTCTGGGAGAGAAGGTGAGGTTGGGAGGGTTTGAGAGAATATCATTGAAACGTGTATTACCATATGTGAAATATATCACCAGTCCAAGTTTAATGCATGAAACAGGGCACTCAAAACCCATGCACTGGGACAACCTAGAGATTTGAGATGGGGAGGGAGGTGGGAGGTGGGTTTGGGATGGGGGACACATGTACACCCATGGCTGATTCATGTCAATGTATGGCAAAACCCACCACAATATTGTAAAGTAATTAGCCTCCAATTAAAATACATAAATGATTTTTTTAAAGTGATAGAGCAAGGCCTAAAAACAAACTAAACAAAAAATTGTCAAGATAAGAGGAGAAGCAGCTTGTACCCACCAGGGGGCAGCAGGTGAGTTCCAGATAACATGTAGAAAATCACTAAGGAGAGGGGTATCTGCCTGAACAGGTTTTGAATACAGACAAAAGTGCCCTATTCTGCTGGAAAAATGCCAGAAAGGACATTTATCAGTAAGGAAGAAAAGCAAGCAGGGACGGATAGGCTAACTCTACAGTTTTATTCAAACGCAGTTGAGTTTATATCTATATAGCATCTATAAAGATGCTAACTCCTGAGCCCTGAGTGTGTTAGTTGCTCAGCTGCGTTTGACTCTTTGTGACCCTATGGATTGTAGCCCTCCAGGTTCCTTGTCCTTGGGATTCACCACGCAAGAATACTGGGGTGGGTTGCCACCTCCTTCTCCAGGGGATATTCGGGACTCAGGGATCAAACATGGGTCTCTGGCATTGAAGACACATTCTTTGCCATCTGAGCCACAGGCAAGCCTTGAAGGGAACAGATAAACCAGCTGCCAGTCTTCTGACTGTACAACAACAAGGCTTGAAGAACTAGAGCTCTTGGCCTGGATTAGTTCTATTGATGCTTTGTCCCTGAGGTCAGAAAGTACTTTGCCAGTAAAGGACTGCCTTTTAAAGTTGTTTTGACCTTGGACAATATCCCCTGGCCAATTGGAACCCAAGTGTCCAACCTGGAAGGAGTTAAAGTGATTCAAGTGCCCCCAAACAATATATCTTTAGGTCAGCCTCTAGATCAGGTGGTCATAAGGACCTTTAAGGCTCATTACACACAGTCCTCTTTGGAAGGGATTGTCAACACTATGGAAGAGAACTCCAATAGAGAGGACATCGTTAACGTCTGAAAGGATTACACTATTGAAGATGTTGTTATAGAAAAAGCCATGAAGATCATCAAGCCTGAAACAATAAACTTCTGAGGGAGCAAACTCTCCAGATGTTGTGTATGACTTCACAGGATTGATGACAGAGCCCATCAAGGAAAGAGAGTGTGGATGCCACACATACCAAAAAAAAAAAAAAGGTAGGTGATAAAGTTTTCAAGATACAGATCTTGGAGAAATTCAAGTGCTAATAGACACCACACCAGAGGAATTCACAGAAGACTACTTGATGGAGATGAGAGCTTCCCAACCAGTGCCTGACAAAGAGGAGGAAGAAGAAGCAGAGTCAGAAAACAGACTGACATTAGACAATCTGGCAGAAGTGTTCTGACTCCTCTAGACTGCTTTTGACTTCTTTTATAACAGGGAATCTTCTATGATGCAGGCCTTGAAACTAAAGCAAATGGTGGAAGAAGGGTTGGTACAGTATAGAAACAGTTTTGAAAAAATGAAAAAGCAAAAAAGTCAAATAAGATCATGATGTGTTTCCATAAAGTTACACCATGTGTGCCTGCCTCTCCTGCCTTCCCTTCCACTTCCTTCAGCTCTGCTGCCCCGGAGACAGAGAGACCAACTCCTCTTTTTCCTCCTCCTCTCCAACCTACTCAACACAAAGACGAGCATGAAAATCTTCATGATGATCCACATCCACTTTAGCAAAGAATCATCACTGAGCGACTTCACTTTCACTTTTCACGTTCATGCATTGGAGAAGGAAATGGCAACCCACTCCAGTGTTCCTGCCTGGAGAATCCCAGGGACGGGGGAGCCTGGTTGGCTTCCGTCTATGGGGTTGCACAGAGTCGGACAATCAGCTCTGCTGCCCCGGAGACAGAGAGACCAACTCCTCTTTTTCCTCCTCCTCTCCAACCTACTCAACACAAAGACGAGCATGAAAATCTTCATGATGATCCACATCCACTTTAGCAAAGAATCATCACTGAGCGACTTCACTTTCACTTTTCACGTTCATGCATTGGAGAAGGAAATGGCAACCCACTCCAGTGTTCCTGCCTGGAGAATCCCAGGGACGGGGGAGCCTGGTTGGCTTCCGTCTATGGGGTTGCACAGAGTCGGACATGACTGAAGTGACTTAGCAGCAGCAGCAGCAGCATCATGACTTATGGTTATGAAACATATCTGATGTGTATGTGTTTTGAGTGTCTTCACGTGAAAATCTAATAACTGTATGACAAGACACATTTGGAGATGTTTGTGCGATTCTCACCTCCTAAGTATGCATCATATAGAATATTGTGGGCGAGATATAGTGCAGTGGACAGCCTATCCTTACATATGCATAAGTTGAGTGATATTTAATATAAAATAATTAGTGTGTTAGCTTTCTTACTGTTTCACAACTTTGCTCTCAAAGAATTACATTATTGTATAGTATGCCTCCCTCACTCTCTTGTAAATGAAACTGCATATGAGCTTGCCATCAGAGGTATTTTTTCAAAGTAAAAATGCTCCCAATACTGTATTAAGAATATGACTGTAATACTTTATGCCACAAAATTTTTATAACAATTCATTCATTAGTGTATAGGCTAAGCTACCATGAAGCAATCGTATGGATTACACGAGGCTACCATAAAGCAATCTTATTGCTGCTTCTTCATTATCAGGGCATGAATCATAACTGTAAAAAATATGAACGTTTTTACATTATCTTTTCATTTTTGATATCTAGTGTTAATAAAATGTAAAACATCTATAGTGTTTTGGATCATATAAAACAATATGGATGTAGATACTGACAGATGAAAGTGAAAGAGGAGAGTGAAAAAGTTGGCTTAAAGCTCAACATTCAGAAAACGAAGATCATGGCATCCAGTCCCATCACTTCGTGGGAAATAGACAGGGAAACAGTGGAAACAGTGTCAGACTTTATTTTTCTGGGCTCCAAAATCACTGCAGATGGTGACTGCAGCCATGAAATTAAAAGATGCTTACTCCTTGGAAGAAAAGTTATGACCAACTTAGATAGTATATTCAAAAGCAGAGACATTACTTTGCCGACTAAGGTCTGTCTAGTCAAGGCTATGGTTTTTCCAGTAGTCATGTATGGATGTGAGAGTTGGACTGTGAGGAAGGCTGAGCGCCGAAGAATTGATGCTTTTGAACTGTGGTGTTGGAGAAGACTCTTGAGAGTCCCTTGGACTGCAAGGAGATCCAATCAGTCCATTCTGAAGGAGATCAGCCCTGGGATTTCTTTGGAAAGTATATTCAAAAGCAGAGACATTACTTTGCCGACTAAGGTCCGTCTAGTCAAGGCTATGGTTTTTCCTGTGGTCATGTATGGATGTGAGAGTTGGACTGTAAAGAAGGCTGAGCACCGAAGAATTGATGCTTTTGAACTGTGGTGTTGGAGAAGACTCTTGAGAGTCCCTTGGACTGCAAGGAGATCCAACCAGTCCATTCTGAAGGAGATCAGCCCTGGGATTTCTTTGGAAGGAATGATACTGAAGCTGAAACTCCAGTACTTTGGCCACCTCATGCGAAGAGTTGACTCATTGGAAAAGACTCTGATGCTGGGAGGGATTGGGGGCAGGAGGAGAAAGGGACGACCGAGGATGAGATGGCTGGATGGCATCACTGACTCGATGGGCATGAGTCTGAGTGAACTCCAGGAGTTGGTGATGGACAGGGAGGCCTGGCGTGCTGTGATTCATGGGGTCGCAAAGAGTCGGACACGACTGAGCAACTGACCTGAACTGAACTGAATGGCTAACAATGTTAAACAACTTTTATTGTCATTTGTTTATCTTCTTTTGGTGAAATGTCACTTCATGCTTTCTGCCCATATTCTAACTGGATGGTTTGGTAGTCCAGTTTTTTACATTTAGGTTGGAGATTCCTTTTTAAGTTCTAGACCTTCGTGTGTTGTTGGGTATGTGGTTTGGAAATATTTTCTCTCAATTTGTAAATTGTAATTTCATCCTCTTTAAAAGGTCTTTGGCAGGGTCTTAACTGTAATGAGATCAGGTAATCATTTTGTAGTTGTTGATCTTTATGAATCTTGGTCAAGTCTAAAATTTATTTTTACTAGACTTAGATCCTGAGAACTCCATTTTAAAAATAAAGAGCTGATAGTTTCATATTTTATTTTGAGTCAGTTTTTCACATAAAATGTGATGTGAATGTTGAAATTTTTGTGGGTTTTTTGCTTGTTTGTTTGCCTGTGTCAAAAATCAACTGAGCATAACTGTGTGGGTCTATTTTTGGATTCTCCATTCTGTTTCATGGAATTATCTGTTTATTCCTTGGCCAGATTACACTTTATATTAGTGTTGCTATATAAAAAGCCCTAAAATCAGGAAGGCTAATTCCCCCAACTTTATTCTCCTTTTTCAAAATTGTTCCAGCTATTTTAGGTCTTATGAAACTCCATATAAATTTTAAATAAGTTTGTCTTATATCCAACAAAACCTTGTGCTATTTTGATAGGAATTAACGCATATATATGGAATTTAGAAAGATGGTAATGATAACCCTGTATGCGAGACAGCAAAAGAGACACAGATGTATAGAACAGTCTTTTGGACTCTGTGGGAGATGGAGAGGGTGGGATGATTTGGGAGAAAGGCATTGAAACATGTATAATATCATTTAAGAAACTAATCGCCAGTCCAGGTTCGATGCAGGATACAGGATGCTTGGGGCTGGTGCACTGGGATGACCCAGAGGGATGGTATGGGGAGGGAGGTTGGAGGGGGATTCAGGATGGGGAACATGTGTACACCCGTGGCAGATTCATGTTGATATATGGCAAAACCAATACAATATTGTAAAGTAAAAAAATAAATAAAAATTTAAAAAAATAAAAATTACCTTGACAACAAAAAAATAAAAAAATAAATATACTATATAAGAGAAAACTGACATCTTTATTTTGTTGAGTCTTCCAATGCAGGAACAAAATATTTCTGTATTTATTTAGGGTTTCTCTAATTTCTTTCACCAGCATTGTATAATTTTTAGCATAGAGAATTCATACATATTTTGTTAGATATATACCTAAGAATTTCATTTTTTGAGCAATCACAAATGCTATGTTTTTAATTCAATATATTCTTTATTATTATATGCAAATATAACTAATTTGTGTGATGATCTTTTATCCTGAGACCTTGCTAAATTCATTAATTCTAAGTGTCTTTTATAGATTCCTTATGGTTTTTACAAGACAATCAGGTTACCTGTAAATTGACAGGCTTTTATTTTATTCTTTCCAATACATATGCCTTTCTTTACTTTGGCTATACTTCAGCGGCTTGAACCACCATGTTGAACGAGAGCGGTGAAGCATACACCCTCGCCTTGTTTCTGATTCTCAGTCTTTCACCAGTAAGTCTAATGTTAGCTGCAGGTTTTATTTGTTTGAATATTTTAAATGCTTCCTATATCAATTTAAAGAAGCTTCTCCATATTCCTAGTTTGCTGAGAGCTTTTAACCATAAATAGGTATTGGTTTTATCAAATACATCTCATACATCAAACAATATGATCACATGATTTTTTTCTTTAGTTCATTGCTTTAGTGGGTTGCATTGGTTGATTTTGAAATCAAGTTGAGCCAGCCTTACATATCTGGTATAAATCTGACTTGGTCATAGTGTATAGTTCCTTTTCTTTTCCAGATTCTATTTGCTAATATTTGTGGAAGTTCTTTGCATTTAAGTTCATGAGAGAATCTAAACTACAGTTTAGCACACTGCCTTTATCAGGTTTTGCGATCAGATAACATTAGCTTCATAAAAACACCAGAAGGGTGTTCCCTGTTTCTCTATTTTCTGGAAGAGACTGTGTGAAATTTCTATTAATACAGTAAGTCCTCTACACACAATCTTAAAAGTTGCAAACTTTCAAAGATGCGAACATTTGTTCCCTTGTCAAATCACGTGAATTAGTTCATGTGACTGGCTTAGAGTGCTACATATGTGAATCCTCCCTAAGCGGTTGTGCTTTTATGTTTGTTAGTGTATAGAGCAGAGTTCAATCACTCAGTTGTGTCTGACTCTTTATGACCACCTGGACTGCAGCAAAATAGGCTCCTCTGTCCTTCACTATCTCCCAGAGCCTGGTCAAACTCATGTCCATTCAGTCAGTGATGCCATCAGATATCTCATCCTCTGTTGCCCTCTTCTACTCCTGCCTTCAGTCTTTCCCAGCACCGGAGTCTTTTCCAATGAGTTGGCTCTTTGTATCGGGAAGCTAAAGTATTAAAGCTGGAGCTTCAGCTTCAGCATCAGTCTTTTTCAATGAATATTCAGAGTAGATTCCCTTTAGGGTTGACTGGTTTGATCTCCTTGCTGTCCAAGGGAATTCAAGAATCCTCTCCAGCAAAACAATTCAAAACCATCAATTCTTTGGCAAAAAAAGCTTTATAGGTCCAAATCTCACATCTGGACATGGCTACTGGAAAAATCATAGCTTTGAACATGGACCTCTAACAGCAAAGTGATATTTCTGTTTTTTATATGCTATCTAAATTTTTCACAGCTTTTCTCCCAAAGAGCAAGAATTTTTTAATTTCATGGCTGCAGTCACCATCCACTATGATTTGGAGTTCAAGAAAATAAAGTCTGTCCATTTTCATTTTTCCACATCTATTTGCCATGAAGTGATGGGACCAGGAGCCATGATTTTTGTTTTTTGAATATTGAGTTTTAAGCCAGCTTCTTCACTCTCCTCTTTGACCTTCATCAAGAGGCTCTTTATTTCCTGTTTGCTTTCTACCAAATGGTTGGTGTAATCTGCATATCTGAGGTTACTGATATTTCTCCCAGCAATCTTGATTCCAACTTGTGCCTCCACCAGCCCAGCGTTTCTCATGATGTACTCTGAATATAACAATATACAGCTTTAACAGGCTCCTTTCCCATTTGGAACCAGTCCATTTTTGCAAGTCTGGTTCTAACTGCTGCTTTTTGAACTGCATACAGGTTTCTCAGGAGATAGGTTAGATGGTCTGGTATTCCCATCCCTTTAAGAATTTTTACAGTCTGGTTCGATCCACATAGTCAAGGCTTTAGCATAGTCAATTAAGCAAAAATAGATTTTTAAAAATTCACCTGCCGTGTTCTATGATCCAACAAATGTTGGGAATTTGATGTCTGGTTCCTCTGCCTTTTCTAAATCCAGGTTGAACATCTAGAAGTTGTTGGTTCAGGTACTACTGAAGTCTAGCTTGGAGGATTTTGAGCATTACCTTGCTAGACTTTGAAATGAGTGCAATTGTGTAGCAATATCAACATTCTTTGGCATTGCCCTTCTGTGGGGTTGGGATGAAAACTGACCTTTTCCAGTCCTGTGGCCACTGCTGAGGTTTCCTAATCTGTTGGCATATGGGTACAGCACTTTCACAGCATCATCTTTTAGGACTTGAAACAGCTCAGCTGGAATTCCATCACCCCCACTAGTTTTGTTTGTAGTAATGCTTCCTAAGGCCCACTTGACTTCACGCTCCAGGAAGTCTGGCTCTAGGTGAGTGAACACACAACCGTGGTTGTCCGGGTCATTAAGATCTTTTTTGTATAGTTTTTCTGTGTATTATTGTCACCTCTTCTTAATCTCTTCTGCTTCTCTTAGATCCATACTGTTTCTGTCCTTTATTGTGCCCATGTTTACCTGAAATATCCCTTGGTATCTCTAATTTTCTTGAGCTCTATAGTCTTTCCCATTAGATTTTTTTCCTCTGTTCATACTATAACATGCATAGACAACTGTAATGTGCTAAATTTTGTCCCACCTAAAATTCATATATTGAAGTCGTAAGTTCAGAATATGACTATGGTTAGAGAGACGGTCTTTAAAGAGGTAATTAAGTAACAAAAGGAGGTCATTTGAGTTTGTCCTAATCCATGACTAGTGTCTGTATAAGAAGGTGGGTGGGACACACACATGCACAGAAGGAACGCTGCATGAAAACAGAGAAAAGAAAGCCATCCACAAGCCATGGAAAGAGATCTCAGGAGAAATCAAGCCTGCGTATACCTTGATCTTGGTCTTCTAGCCTCTAGAACTGAAAGACAAGAAAGCTCTTGTTTAAGCCACCCAGCCCGTGGTACTCTGTTATGGTAGTCCTAGCACACTGATGCAGAACCATGCCACAGTCTGCTGGTGCTGACATGGCATCACTTTGTCAGAGGCAGAAAGAACTCGTCTATTTAGGTCCTTTTGTCTTCCCCACCTTTTTTAAACCAATAATTTCTATTATTTGTTTACAGCTGTGCTAGGTCTCCATTGCTGCACAGACTTTTCTCTAGATGTGGAGAGCTGGGGACACTCTGGTTGCAGTGCAGAGACTTCTCACTATGGTGGCCTCTCTTGTTGTAGAGCATAGACTCTAGGGCATGTGTGCTTCCAAGTTGAAGCAGATGGCCTCAGTAGTTGCAGCTCCCAAACTCTAGAGCACAGACTTGATAGCTGTGGCACATGGGCTTAGCTGCTCTGTGGAATGTAGGACCTTCCCAGATCAGAGATTGAACCCCTGTCTCTTGCATTGGAAGGCAGATTCTTCACCACTGAGCCACCAGGAAAGCCCTACTTTCTCTACTTTTAAAATATGATTGTCTTAAGTATCCCCTGTCTATACTACGTTCTTATTTATCTTGATGTTGGCATTGGTTTATTTGCTCATTCCTATTTGATTTTACTGTTTCATTGTATGAGGAATGAGTTTTGGTTGTATCTGTGGCAGCTAGGAAATCATCTTATGGCACTGGGACTAACTCACTGCTGTATTATTCCTTGTCCTAAAGGCCCTAAGCAGTTTGCCTTCTTCTTACCATCTTCCACTATTTCTATGCTGGATTGCTGTGTTATGTCCAGCGACTTTTAGTCCTCAAAGGAAGGATGCAAGAACAATAATGTTGCTCCCCCTTGATGGGAACTTCATAATTTTTAAACACTCTGTCTGATGCAATGAGTGTTTCTATTTTTTGATCATTTCTTTTTATCATTTTCCATATGGAAATTTGCCCTATCTGAATTTTATAAGATTTTCTGATTTACTTTAATGGGTAGAGACTCTGCTTGTCTATTGGACTTGGGAGATTTCTAGCTCTAAATCTTGGAAACAGTCATGGGAAAGACTTACATTATTTAAAGAATAATCTTAATGAAAACGATATCAGATTTCTTATTTAAAAACTAACAAAGTACTTTCTCTCCCTAATGTACAAGTCAGGCTGCTTTTTTAAAAAAAATAAAAGGGGAGTATTTTCTAAGTTAGGCCCCATGGCATTCAGTTCAGTTCAGTTCAGTCGCTCAGTCATGTCCGATTCTTCATGATCCCATGACTCGCAGCATGCCAGGCCTCCCTGTCCATCACCAACTACTGGAGTTCACTCAGACTCACGTCCATTGAGTCCGTGATGCCATCCAGCCATCTCATCCTCTGTCATCCCCTTCTCCTCCTGCCCCCAATCCCTCCCAGCATCAGGGTCTTTTCCAATGAGTCAGCTCTTCGCATGAGGTGGCCAAAGTATTGGAGCTTCAACTTCAGCATCATTCCTTCCAAAGAAATCCCAGGGTTGATCTCCTTCACAATGGACTGGTTGGATCTCCTTGCAGTCCAAGGGACTCTCAAGAGTCTTCTCCAACACCACAGTTCAAAAGCATCAATTCTTCGGCGCTCAGCCTTCTTCACAGTCCAACTCTCACATCCATACATGACCACAGGAAAAACCATAGCCTTGACTAGACAGACCTTAGTCGGCAAAGTAATGTCTCTGCTTTTCAATATACTATCTAGGTTGGTCATAACTTTTCTTCCAAGGAGTAAGCGCCTTTTAATTTCATGGCTGCAATCACCATCTGCAGTGATTTTGGAGCCGAAAAAAATAAAGTCAGACACTGTTTCCACTGTTTCCCCATCTATTTCCCATGAAGTGATGGGACCAGATGCCATGATCTTCATTTTCTGAATATTGAGTTTTAAGCCAATTTTTTCACTCTCCACTTTCACTTTCATCAAGAGGCTTTTTAGCTGCTCTTCACTTTCTGCCATAAGGGTGGTGTCATCTGCATATATGAGGTGATTGATATTTCTCCCAGCAATCTTGATTCCAGCTTGTGTTTCTTCCAGCCCAGCGTTTCTCATGATGTACTCTGCATATAAGTTAAATAAGCAGGGTGACAATATATAGCCTTGACATACTCCTTTTCCTATTTGGAACCAGTCTGCTGTTCCATGTCCAGGTCTAACTGTTGCTTCCTGACCTGTATACAGATTTCTCAAGAGGCCGGTCAGGTCATCTGGTATTCCCATCTCTTTCAGAATTTTCCACAGTTTATTGTGATCCACACAGTCAAAGGCTTTGACATAGTCAATAAGGCAGAAATAGATGTTTTTCTGGAACTCTCTTGCTTTTTCCATGATCCAGCGGATGTTGGCAATTTGATCTCTGGTTCCTCTGCCTTTTCTAAAACCAGCTTGAACATCAGGCAGTTCACGGTTCACGTATTGCTAAAGTCTGGCTTGGAGAATTTTGAGCATTACGTTACTAGCATGTGAGATGAGTGCAATTGTGCAGTAATTTGAGCATTCTTTGGCATTGCCTATTTTTGGGATTGGAATGAAAACTGACCTTTTCCAGAGCTCAAATCTCTTCATGTATTCTCAGGGCATATTTATAAAAATTCAACATACTAAAATTGTGACAATTCCAAATAACTGAGTCCTGACACTATCTCTGTGTTATCCATGAATTCAATATTATTGTTACTTTTAGTCCCACTACATCTCCTTGTAACATCTCTGATAGAAAAGAAAAATAGAGTTAAGATGAAAAGAAATATTAGCTAATAATGATAATAGGTTTGGAGTATAAGCATGATGTCCTTATCTTAGGGAAGAGTTTTGGCAAATAGATGGGGAAACAGTGGAAACAGTTTCAGACTTTATTTTTTGGGGCTCTAAAATCACTTCAGATGGTGATTGCAGGCATGAAATTAAAAGATGTTTACTCCTTGTAAGGAAAGTTATGAACAACCTAGATAGCGTATTCAAAAGCAGAGACATTATTTTGCCAACAAAGGTCTGTCTAGTCAAGCTATGATTTTTCCAGTGGTCATGTATGGATGTGAGAGTTGGACTGTGAAGAAAGCTGAATGCTGAAGAATTGATGCTTTTGAACTGTGGTTGTGGTAGGACTCTTGAGAGTACCATGGACTGTAAGGAGATCCAACCAGTCCATTGTGAAGGAGATCAACCCTGGGATTTCTTTGGAAGGAATGATGCTAAAGCTGAAACTCCAATACTTTGGCCACTTCATGCGAAGAGTTAACTCATTGGAAAAGACCCTGATGCTGGGAGGGATTGGGGGCAGGAGGAAAAGGGGACGACAGAGGATGAGATGGCTGGATGGCATCACCGACTTGATGGACATGGGTTTGGGTGAACTCCGTGTGTTGGTGATGGACAGGGAGGCCTGGCATGCTGCAATTCATGGAGTCACAAAGAGTCAGACATGACTGAGCGACTGAACTGAACTGAACTGAGGGAGAGTTTCTCAAATTTTGTTTTACATTATTGACTTTTGGGTGAGATAATTATTTATTAAGGTAAGGGACATTCCTGTTCACTGAAGGATATTTAAGGTCTGCCTGGCCTCTACCCACCAAATGCAAAAAGCACAGCTCTTACAGTCTGCACCAACAAAAGCATCTTCAAACTTTGACACTGTTGCTGGTGTGTATATGTTGGGGTAGAGGTTGAAAAATTACCCTGGTTGATTATAACTGTTTTAGGGTGAACAGATAATTTAGAACAGTATGAAAACTCAAAAAGATAGGACACTGAAAGATGAACTACTCAGGTTGGTAAGGTGCCCTATGTGCTACAGTTCACTGAAGGATATTTAAGGTCTGCCTGGCCTCTACCCACCAAATGCAAAAAGCACAGCTCTTACAGTCTGCACCAACAAAAGCATCTTCAAACTTTGACACTGTTGCTGGTGTGTATATGTTGGGGTAGAGGTTGAAAAATTACCCTGGTTGATTATAACTGTTTTAGGGTGAACAGATAATTTAGAACAGTATGAAAACTCAAAAAGATAGGACACTGAAAGATGAACTACTCAGGTTGGTAAGGTGCCCTATGTGCTACTGGAGATCAGTGGAGAAATAACTACAGAAAGAATGAAGAGACAAAGCCAAAGAAAAAACAAAACCCAGTTGTGGATATGACTGGTGATGGAAGTAAAGTCCAATGCTGTAAAGAATACTATTGCATAGGAATCTGGAATGTTAGGTCCATGAATCAAGGCAAATTGGAAGTGGTCAAATAGGATATGGTGAGAGTGAACATCGACATTTTAGGAATCAGTGAACAAAAATGGACTGGAATAGGTGAATTTAATTCAGATGATCATTATATAATTCACATACTTTTGGGCAAGAATCCCTTAAAAGAAATGGAGTAGCCATCATAGTCAACAAAAGAGTCCAAAATACAGTACTTGGATGCAATCTCAAAAATGACAGAATGATCTCTGTTCATTTCCAAGGCAAATCATTCAATGCCACAGTAATCCAAGTCTATGGCTGGATCAGTAATGTTGAAGAAGTTGAATGGTTCTATGAAGACCTACAAGAACTTCTAGAACTAACACCCCAAAAAGATGTCCATCTCATTAGAACTGATTCAAATTTATTCTTGTTAATGGCTGAGTAATACTCCATTGTGTATATGTACCACAGCTTTCTTATCCATTCATCTGCTGATGGACGTCTAGGTTGTTTCCATGTCCCGGCTATTATAAACAGTGCTGCAGTGAACATTGGGGTACATGTGTCTCTTTCAATTCTGGTTTCCTCAGTGTGTATGCCCAGCAGTGGGATTGCTCGGTCATATGGCAGTTCTATTTGCAATTTTTTAAGGAATCTCCACACTGTTTTCCATAGTGGCTGCACTAGTTTGCATTCCCACCAACGGGACTGGTGCACGGGGATGATCCAGAGAGTTGATATGGGGTGGGGTTCAGGATTGGGAACTCATGTACACCCGAGACGGATTCAAGTCAATGTATGGCAAAACCAATACAGTAATGTAAAGTAAAATAAAGTAAAAATAAAAATTAAAAAAAAAAGTTGGCTTAAAGCTCAACATTCAGAAAACTAAGATCATGGCATCTGGTCCCATCACTTCATGGCAAATAGATTGGGAAACAATAGAAAATTGAAGGCAGGTGGAGAAGAGATGACAGAAGATGAGATGGTTGGATGGCATCACCATCTCAATGGACATGAGTTTGAGTAAGCTCCAGGAGTTGGTGATGGACAGGGAGGCCTGGCGTGCTGCGGTTCATGGGGTCGTGAAGGGTCAGACACAACTGAGAGAGTAAACTGAACTGATAGTTTAGAGAATATCATAATTAAAGCTGAAGCACTACAAGAAGAAAAATTTGAGATGAGGAGATAGAAAGAGGGGAGGAGGGAGAGAATAAGGGGGAAAGAAAAGGAAGGAAAGATAAAACTGGAAAAAAAAATCTCCATGCCTTCAGAAGAATGGTGAATGAAACAAGCTGTATCTACAGGAGAGATGCTCTTTCTTCCTAACTGTTTCCACTTATGTCCTTATGCCCCAGATATATATGTCCTAAAGCCTCATATACCCAAGATTCACACTAGCACATATCTCTTGCTTCAAATCACTTTGTGTCATCATTCCAGGCTTTCCCAGTGAAGCTTTCCCAATTATTCACATTTTATATATGTACATTTTACTCACTCATCACACTAGATATTCCCTAAGGGCAAGACTTTCTCTGACCAACCTGTTTCCTCAGCAGCACCAAGTCCAAGGACTCTATACAGTCGTTCTCAATAAGTATTTGTTAAATTGAACGACAAACCTGATGAAAAAACACAAGTAAACTAGAACCCTGCTTTGCGTGATAGCATCTATTGTGAATCCGTGGAAGGACAACTTGTCAAGATTTAGTACAAGCTGACTGTCAATATTTTGCTGAGACCAATACCTAGTGAATTGGAGCGTTTCTGAATGTAATAATCTGCAGCCTTCCAGGCTGACCATATGGTGTTTGTTTATCAGATGTGATAATCCAGGCCAAGCGCAACTACTGGAAACTTAAGAGCTGTTAAGAGCACACAAAAGGGGAAGGCAGGCCCCCTGGGAAATTCTGCCGCCAGGAGGAATTCAGACTCAGAGTCGGGAAGACACTGATAGGGCGCCTCTGTCCAAAGACTAGAGTTGTGGAAGAGGGAAGCCAGAGGGCAGAGAGAGCTGGGGGGCGGAATGCTCCTCTCGCTTCAGAGGGTGGAAAGACACAAGGGTTTGGGCTCTGTTGTCATAGCAGGCTCTAGAGGCTTCTCTTCAAAGAGGCTGAATTGCCAAACACTTGTTTCACAGAGCAAAGCATCCCAAGGGAAACATATAAATTTAATGAAAGATGGGGGGCAGGTGACATTTGTCTCCCCTCTCCAGCTTTGGCATCATTCTCTGCTGGCAAGAGATTAGTATAAACTTGTTTGTGAGAAGTCTGGTGAAGTTTTGTGAACTGTGATGGGAAGCACCTACATGTGATATTGGAAGGAAGGGATTCCACTGTCAGATATCACCACACTCCAGCACAGCACCATTTCCAATGAGAAAGCTTATATCCCTCACATCTGTGGTAGGAAAGTGACAGGAGAGAAGCGGAGACAGAGCCTGTAGATGTAGTTATGGGCTGAGCCTTCATACCAAGAACACTCCCTTGCCATTATAGAAGGTGTGTGCATGGTGTCTGCATATCTGTCCTACCAAATTTAATAAAATCCATGCCCATCAAGACAACTGTATTGATGACTTCATTCAATAGAGTTGTGACAGCCAGCTACAAAGACATATGAGCCAGATACTCTTGAAAATATGATGAAAAGACAGGCTAAGTCTGGTCAAGTGGTGAATTTGTTAACTAACATTTCTTTTTTATTTTACTTTTTAATTTATAATGGGAGACATCAGTGTGACTTTTATTACTTGTGTGCAGAGATCTCTGCCTCTCAGTTGAGACTGAGATAAGTTCCTATCTAGAGATAAAAAATTTGACTTATGACTATAAGAAACCATGCTGCAGGGCTTCCTTGGTAGCCCAGTGGTTGAAAAATCTGTCTCGCAATGCAAGGGACACCGGTTCAGTCCCTGGTCCAGGAGGACCCCATGGGCTGTGGGGCAAATAGGCCTGTGTGCCACAACTACTGAACCAGTGCTCTGAGGCCTGCAAGCCACAACTACCAGCCTACGTGCAGCAGCTAGCAAAGCCTGCATGCCCTAGAGCCCACGCTCCGCAAGAGAAGCCGCTGCAATGAAAAGCCCGCATACCGCAACTCGAGAGTGGGCCTGGCTCTTCACAACTAGAGAAAGTCTGCACACGGAAAAAAGACCCAGCACAGTCCTAAATAAACAGATAAAATAGTTTTTAAAAGGTATCATGCTCTGGAGAAAGTTTTGAAGTAGCAATATGAGCTAAACTAAACTGTTTTTTTTTTTTTTAAAAGAAACCCTGGTATAGATGTTAATGACACAGGTATTTATGATGTGTTCATGTAAAAAGCAGTTTGTAAAATGCTATTTTCATCATAAACTGTCCACATATATGTTGTCACCATGTATATATTTGGAAAATTATATTCTAAAATGTAAATGGTGATATTTAGAATTTTTCTTTCTCTGTGCTTTTCTATATTTTTGAATCTCAACAGTAAATATCTAATACTTTTGTGATCAGAGAAAAATCTCCTAGGTAGGTTTTTTTCAAATTATCTTTGGAGTGTACAATAATCACAGGGAATAGAAATGTTCCTAGGCCCTACTGCATCAAGATAAGACACCTGCCATTCCCTGCAAATTGCAAAACTATTTTCATCTACCTACATGCTCTGGGTACCTATAATCTGGGCACTCTCCTCCCATGGCCAAAGACTCTTCTTAGAACCCAGAAAGGGCAATCACATATGACTGCAATCTAATCTCTATTTCCTTTGGTTCAGATTGGGAGACACTGCTTTCTTGACTAGGCAAGTTATAAATATCAGGACAGACTACTTTTCAGTAAGGCAATGTGGTGACACGCAAAGCTCTGGAGTCTGACAGCTCTTATTTGGAATCCTCAGTCCTCCTACATGCTTTGAGCAATGTTCTTAGTTTCTCTGAGACCTGGTTTCCAAAACAATAGCAAGTAAATAACAGTAAACCATGCAGCCACTGAATAATTGATGATTCAGTTGAAATGGGAAAGGCCAGTGCCTAATGCTTGGCCAGAACCCCCTGGTAGGGCAAATGAAAACAGCCCGCTTAACAAAGGCCTGAGGACTCTACTCAGTAAATGTCTGCTGCCATCACCAATGCTAAATGAGTATGTCTGCTATGTGCCAGGTACTTTGTTATGTGATTTGCAGGCATGAAATCCACTGTACCTATCAGAATATTTGGGGGGAAATGTATTATTATGTTCACTTTGTAAATGAGGCACTTTTTAAATGAGCAAGACCACACACTTGCTCATGACTCCATGGAGTTAGCCTTGAAATCAGGTAATATGACCCAATTTGAGCCACTGTGTTCTGTCATCTCACATAAAGCAAGACATTAACAAACTCATTAGCATGCTGAAGGGCCCTCCACATTCAAAAGGTACAGCAGTGTCAATATTATTTTGAGTTCTTTGTTAGGGCTCTTCCTACTCTGACATTTCCCCTATTATATGGAAAACTGGGTTTTGAGATTGAGTGCTCAGGCACTGTTGCCAAAATTCTCCAACACAGTATCTTTTTTTATGTAAAAAATTGAAAATTGTGAAGAAATTTCTTCTCACAAAAACATCCTGGGTATCAACATACATAGTCTTCCTGTACATCCAATATACAGCAGAGCTAAAGAGAAGGCGCCCAGGGTGGAACATGTGCACAGTGAGAAGCAGACTCCCTAAACTCACCAGGAAGCTGCATCGCCCAACGCACGCCACGCACGGCAATTGTGAAAATCCCAGTTCACGCTCAAGCTACTTAAAGTACCATCCGAGGTGCTTTATCCTTTTTCTCACCAACACTGTCTATCACTTGCTATTCCCATGGTACTGATGGGGAAACTGAGTTGCAACATATTTGGGTGTTCTGCCCAAAGACACGCAACAGTAACGGCAAAGCCACAGAGTAACCCAATCAGCTTGGCTAAGCCCTCCCACGCGATCGCTGCCCTCCCACCTCTGGCTCAGCAGCCCGGCTACACTTGACTTGGGTTTGTCCTTTGCTTGCACAGTCCCTTCCTCTCCTGCCTCAGCCCAGCATCAGAGCTTTGTCCTCAGGTGCTGACGCACTGTATCACCCGTCCCTCCTGAGGACGTGCCCTCATCCACACTGACCCCTGCAGGTCTAGAGGAAGGGACAGCAGCAGCAATTCCAGGACTAGGAAAAGATACAAGGAAACATACTAGGAAAGGAGGTACTTTCTCAGTTGCCTTTAAATTATACTACACAGGAATCTGAAATTCCAGTTACCAGAGAGGCCTCATGGAGAAGAACTTCTAGATACAGACACAAACAATTGTGTGGTACAGCACAGGGTACATTCTGGAGAGGAGGGTTCTGTTAGAGGACAAACTTTTGTGAATTCTTTCCCCAATCTGTAAAATGAGGATACTGAATAGATCATATCAAAGGTCCCTTTCTGTTCTGAAAATTCTGTCATTCAACTTGCAGGCAAGGGAAACAAATATTTAGTAAGCACATCTCTCTTTGATGGTAAGCCTATCTATTGTTTTTGCTAGCATTAAATCTTCAGAGACTGAGTATACCCAGCCCACGTGGACTGGGGTTCACTATTCTGAGCCTCTAGAATAACCACTGAGAGTGTCATGGGTCCTTACATAGTGGCTATTGGTTAGTAGCAGCTGACAAAAGCAGGCATGTCGAGGCAGAAATGACATCTCAGAAAATGGAGGGAAAAGCAGAAAACTGTACCTGCATGCGCCAGGATCTTGTGAAAATAAGAAAACAGAGAAATCAAGTAAGAAGGATCTCTGTGCCACACCTGCACATATACTGAAAACTTCCACACATAAAACATTCTTAACAAGTTTAAATATGAACAACAGAGTTCCCTAAAGCAAAGGGTCCCCATTTCTGTCATAAAAGAAGGGAAAAGCTGGTAAACCAAGTCATGAAGGTTACAATGACTGGTTTAATAGCTGGTATAATATGACCCAGACAGAAGCCATGGGTTAATGAATGTAATAGAGGACTTTATATAGGGATTACCTGGTGGTTCAGAGGGTAAAGCATCTGCCTGCAATGCGGGAGACCAAGGTTCGATCCCTGGGAGCCACACCTGCACATATACTGAAAACTTCCACACATAAAACATTCTTAACAAGTTTAAATATGAACAACAGAGTTCCCTAAAGCAAAGGGTCCCCATTTCTGTCATAAAAGAAGGGAAAAGCTGGTAAACCAAGTCATGAAGGTTACAATGACTGGTTTAATAGCTGGTATAATATGACCCAGACAGAAGCCATGGGTTAATGAATGTAATAGAGGACTTTATATAGGGATTACCTGGTGGTTCAGAGGGTAAAGCATCTGCCTGCAATGCGGGAGACCAAGGTTCGATCCCTGGGTTGGGAAGATCCCCTGGAGAAGGAAATGGAAGCCCACTCCAGTACTCTTGCCTGGAAAATCCCATGAACGGACAAGGCTGGTAGGCTACAGTCCATGGGATAGCAAAGAGTCTGAGCGACTTAACTTTCACTTTTTACTTTCTTTATATAAGACAGAAAAATGACGAGAACGCTTAAAATTTCAGATTAAAAAGTTAACGTTTGAGGACAACGTGATTATGTATTAAAATGTATTTGACAGTATTAGCATCATAAAAAAATAGCAGAGTACAGACCACTGGAGATTCCTTTCCTAGAAAAACTTGGCAAAAATTACCAGAATCAACCTGATCAAAATTCTCAAAGGTAGTGAAAGGTTTGCAGGAACTAAGTGAGCCAAGAGAAAGTCCACAGAAACAAGCCCGGAGAGTTCTGGGCATTTTAACTTATCTAGGCCAATCCTCCCACCCAGGGCAGCATCAGTCTTGAAGACACCAGCCAGTGTTCCCCTTGTGAGCACCTGGTGCTAGGGACAGCAGAGCAGACCTTATTCCCAGCAAACTGTGTTTGCTGCTTTTGACCTGTCAGGGGCTAATCCAAGGGATCTATTCAAAAAGAAAGTAGAAAATCTGAATAAACTCATAACAACTAAAGAGACTGAAAGTGAAAGTGAAGTCACTCAGTCGTGTCCGACTCTTTGCAACCCTGTGAACTGTAGCCTTCCAGGCTCCTCTGTCCTTGGGATTCCCTAGGCAAGAATACTGGAGTGGGTTGCCATTTCCTTCTCCAGGGGAACTTCCTGACCCAGGGATCGAACCCAGGTCTCCCGCATTGCAGGCAGACGCTTTAACCTCTGAGCCACCACAGAAGCCCATAAAGAGACTGAACCAACAGTCAAAACCTTCCAGCAAAGAAAAGCCCAGGAAAGATGGTTTCACTGATGAGTTCCACCAAATATTTAAAGAATTAAAATCACTCTTTCTCAAACTTTCCAAAAATAAAAGAGGAGGGAATATTTCCTAACTCCTACAAGGTCATCATTACAAAGTCAGCCAAAGACATCCCAGGAAAAGAAAACTGTAGCACAATATCCCATTTATAAGCAAAAGTCCTTAACAAAATACTAGTAGACTGCAGCCGCATACTAAAGGGAGTATATCTCATGACCAAGTGGGATTTATCTCAGGAATGTAAAGAAAGTTTAACATATAAAACTTAAGGTAATACACCAGATTGAGGAAATAAAGAAAATAATGTACACGAGCAACTCAACTGATCCAGCAAAAGCCAACTGCCAAAAAGCAATAGCTTTTAATAATAAAACCACTCAATAAACTAGAAACAGAAGAGGCTATCCTCAAAATTATAAAAGGCATATATGAAAACTCCACCTTTAACATCAAGTGAAAGTGAAAGTCTCTCCGTTGTTGCCAACTCTTTGCAAGTCTGTGGACTATTACTCCATGGAGTTCTCCAGGCCAGAATACTGGAGTGAGTAGCCTTTCCCTTCTCCAGGCGATCTTCCCAACCCAGACACTGAACCCAGGTCTCCCGCATTGCAAGCAGATTCTTCACCAGCTGAGCCACCAGGGAAGCCCATCTAACATCTAACTGAATGACAAAACACTGAAAGCTTTCTCCCTAAAATCATGAACCCATTAAGATAAGGAAGCCCAATTTTGCCACTTCAATCAACATTGTACTGGACGTTATAGCCAGACAAAGAAAGCAACAAAATAAGTAAAATACATCCAAATTAGAAAAAATAAGTAAAACTATCTCTATTTTCAGATGACCTGATTTTGCATGTAGAAAATTCTAAAGAATACACACACACACAATGTTAGAGTGAATAATCAATTTCAAAATCAGTGTTGCAGGATATAAGACCAACTTATGAAAAATTAGTGTATTTCTCTACACTAGTAATAAATACGGAGAAGGCAATGGCACCCCACTCCAGTACTCTTGCCTGGAAAATCCCATGGGTGGGGGAGCCTGGTGGGCTGCAGTCCATGGGGTCGCTAAGAGTCGGACATGACTGAGCGACTTCACTTTCACTTTTCATTTTCATGCATTGGAGAAGGAAATGGCAACCCACTCCAGTGTTCTTGCCTGGAGAATCCCAGGCATGGGGAAGCCTGGTGGGCTGCCGTCTCTGGGGTCACACAGAGTCGGACACGACTGAAGCGACTTAGCAGCAGTAATAAATAACCTGAACAGGAAGTTGAAAAGAAAATTTCACTTGATAGTATAAAATAAAATACTCAGGAATAAATTTCACCATGTAGATGGAAGTCTTTTGTACTGAAAACTATAAAACATTGCTGAAATAAAGACAAGAATTGAAAAGGCATCTATATGCATGTATAGGGTGTGTACACACCGGATGTACAGGGTGTATCCTATATGGACATATAACACTTAATATTGATAAGATGGCGATATTATCCAAAACAATCTACAGGTTCAATGCAGTTTTGCCCAAATCCCAAGAGCTTTTTTTGCAAAAATACAAAATGCGGCCTGGAAATACATATGGAATTTCAAGGGACCCCAAACAGCCAAAACAATCTTGTAAAAAAAGAACAAATTTGGAGGTCTCAAACTTTCTGATTTGAAAACTTACTAAAAAGTACAGTAATTGAAAGAGCGTAGCAATGGCATAAGGACAGACATACAGATCAACAGAACAGAACTGGGAGTCCAGAAATAAACCCACGTGGTGTGCGTGCTCAGTCGTGTCCAACTCTTTGCAACCTCACGGACCACAACCCACCAGGCTCTTCTGTCCATGGAATTTTCCAGGCAAGAATACTGGAGTGGGTTGCCATTTCCTTCTCCAAAATGCATATGTCTATGGTCAATTGGTTTTAAACAAGTGTTCCAAGACCATTCAATGGGGAAAGAACAGTCTTCAACAAATCATGCTGGGACAACTGAATACACATGTGAAAGAAAGAAATTTTACCCTTATCTTACACCACATGCAAAATGTAACTCAAAATAAACCAGATCTTAAATTTAAGGTCCATAACTGTCAAACTTTTAGAAGAAAATATAGAGGTATATTTTCACAACCTCTGATTTACCAATAGTTTCTTAAATAATATTGAAAGCACAAGCAACAAAAGAAAAATATGTAAATCTGGCTTTTTCAAAATGAAAAAGTTGTGCATCAAAAAACATTTAACAAGAGAGATAAAAGATAAGACAAAGGTAAGAGAAAATATTTTCAAATCATGATTTTGATAAAGTTCTAGTATCTAGAATATATATATTAAAAAGCTCTTACAATGAAACATTAAAAAGACAACCTAATTTTAAAAATTATCACAGGATTTGAATAGATATTTCTCCAAAGAAGATATATAAATAGCCAGAAAGCACATGAAAAGATACTCAATATCATTAATCATTAAGAAAATACAAATACATCCTAGAAGAAATGGGGGAAGGAACAGAGGGTATATATGAAGAAATAATGGTTCAAAATTTCCAATCTTATGAAAATCATGAGTCTACCTTTCCAAGAAACTCAGTGAATTCCAGATAAGATAAACTCAAAGAGACCCATACTGAGAAACATTATAAACAAACTTTTAAGACACCAGAAAAAGAGAAAATATTGAAAGCAGCAAGATTTGCATTTCTTTAATAGTGATGTTGAACATCTTTTCATGTGTTTGCTGGCCATGTGTATGACTGAACACCTTCATAAAATCTACAAACAAATGCTGGAGAGGGTACGGAGAAAAGGGAACTCTCTCACACTGTTCGTGGGAATGTAAATTGATACAGACACTATGGAGAACAGTATGGAGGTTCCTTAAAAAGCTAAACATGACTACCATGTGACCCAGCAATCCCAGTACTGAGGAAATATCCAGAGAAAAGCATAATTCAAAAAGACATATGTATCCCAGTGTTCACTGCAGCAATATTTACAATAGCCAGGACATGGAAACAATCCTAAATATCTATCAAGAGAGGAATGGAAAAATAAGAGGTGGCACATATGCAAAACAGAATATTTTGTTGCTGGCGTTCAGTTGCTAAGTCATATCCAACTCTGCAACTCCATGGACTGCACCATGACAGGCTTCCCCGTCCTTCACTGTCTAATGGAGCTTTCTCAAATTCATGTCCATTGAGTTGGTGATGTCATCTAACCGTCTCATCCTCAGCTGCCTCCTTCTCCTTTTGCCTTCAG
Organism: Aepyceros melampus; assembly: GCA_006408695.1. Lineage (NCBI taxonomy): Eukaryota > Metazoa > Chordata > Mammalia > Artiodactyla > Bovidae > Aepyceros > Aepyceros melampus. The sequence continues at coordinate 162,617 of SJXQ01010020.1, read as the reverse complement.
TATTTCATAGAGCAGGGTCTCTTCCAGTGAGTCAGCTCTTCATGTCAGGTCGCCAAAGTACTGGAGCTTCAGCTTCAGCAATAGACTTTTCACTGAATATTCAGGGTTGATTTACTTTAAAACTGACTGGTTTGATCTCTTTGCAGTCCAAGGGACTCTCAAGAGTCTTCTCCAACACCACAATTCGAAAGAATCAATTCTTCAGCATTCAGCTTTCTTTAGGGTCCAACTCTCACATCCATACATTACTATTGGAAAAACTGTAGCTTTGAGTGTATGGACCTTTGTCAGCAAAGTGATGTGTCTGCTTTTAATACACTGTTTAAGTTTGTCATAGATTTCCTTCCAAAGAGCTAGCATCTTTTAATTTCATGGCTGCAGTCACCATCCACAGATTTTGGAGCCTAAGAAAATACAGTCTATAACTGCTTCCACATTTTCCCCTTTTATTTGTGATGAAGTGATGGGATGAGACACCATGATTTTCATTTTTTTAATGTTGAGCCCTCATCAAGAGGCTCTTTAGTTCCTCTTCACTTTTGCCATTAGAGTGGTAGCATCTACATATCTGAGGCTGTTGATATTTTTCCCAGTAATCTTGATTTTAACTCCCAATTCATCTAGCCCAAAATTTCGCATGATGTATTCTGCATGTAAGTTAAATAAGCAGGGTGACAATATACAGTCTTGACACAGTCCTTTCCCAATTTTGAACCAGTCAGTTGTCTCATGTCCAGTTTTAACTGTTGCTTGTTAATGAGCATACAGGTTTCTGAGGAGACAGGTAAGGTGGTCTGATACTTCCATCTCTTTAAGAGTTTTTCACAGTTTTTTGTGATCCACACAGTCAAAGGCTTTAGTATAGACAGAGAAGCAGAAGTAGATGTTTCTGGAACTCCTTTGCTTTTTCCATGATCCAAGGAATGTTGGCAATTTGATCTCTGGTTCCTCTGCCTTTTCTAAATCCAGCTTGTACATCTGGGAGTTCCTGGTTCATGTATTAGTGGGTCTATAATGAAGGATTTTGAGCATAACTTGGCTAGCACTTCAAATGAGTGCAAATTATATGGTATTTTGATCATTCTTCGGGATTGGAATGAAAGCTGACTTTTTCCAGTCCTGTGGCCACTGCTGAGATTTCCAAATTTGCTGATATATTGACTGCAACACTGTAACAGCATCATCTTTTAGAATTTTAAATAGCTCAGCTAGAATTCCATCACTTCCACTAGCTTTGTTTATAGTAATGCTTTGTGAAGTCCACTTGACTTCACACTTCAGGGTTTCTGGCTCTACATAAGTGATCACAACATCATGGTTATCTGGTTCATTAGACCTTTTTTGTAGAGTTATACTGTGTATTCTTGCCATCTCTTTTTAATTTCTTCTGCTTATGTTAGGCCCTTACCATTTTTGTCCTTTATTGTACCTATCCTTTCATGAAATGTTCCCTTGTTTTTGTCAACCTTCTTGAAGGGACATCTAGTGTTTCCCATTCTATTGTTCTCCTCTATTTCTCTGCACTGTTCACTTAAGAAGGCTTTCTTATCTTTCCCTGTTGACCTCTGGAGCTCTGCCTTCAGTTGAGTATGTCTTTCCCTTTCTTCCTTGCCTTTCCCTTATCTTCTTTCCTCAGTTACATGTAAAGCCTCCTCAGACAACTACTTTGCCTTCTTGAATTTCTTTTTCTTTGGGACGGTTTTGGTCACTGCCTCCCATACAACGTTACGAACCCCCATCCATAGTTCTTCAGGCACTCTGCCTAACAGATCTAATATCCTGAATCTGTTCATCACCTCCACTGTGTAATCATAACCTGTTTGATTGATGTCATATCTTCATGGCCTAATGGTTTTCCTTACTTTGTTCAATTTAAGACTGAATTTTATAATAAGGAGCTCATCATCTGAACCACAGTCAGTTCCAGGTTTTTATTTTGCTGCCTGTATGGAACATTTCCATCTTTGGCTACAACGAACATAGTCAATCTGATTTTAACCTGGGATATTACTCAGTCATAAAAGGAACAAAACTGGATCATTTGTAGAGACATAGATGGACCTAGAAACTGTCATAGAGAGTGAAGCAAGTTAGAAAAAACAAATACTGTACATTGATATATATGTGGAATCTGAAAAAAAAAATGGTGGAGATGATCTTACCTATAGTGCAGAAATAGAGACACGGACATAGAGAACAAACATATGGAAATCAAGATGGATAGAGGGAGGGGTGGGATGAATTGGGAGACTGCGGTAAACATACATAAATGATTGATACTGTGTGTAAAAAAGATAACTAATGAGAATCTACTGTATAGCACAGGGAATTCTACTCAATGCTCCGAGGTGACCAAATAGGAAGGAACTACAGAACAGAGTAGAGAAATGTATACATGGCTGATTCATTTTGCTGTTAAGCAGAAATTAACACAACACTGTAAAACAACTACACACTAGTGAAAAATAATTTTTTTTTAAAAGGCAAGATAAAAGTGATATCATCACACATAAAGCATCTTCAATGAGATTATCACATTTCTTACCAGAAACTTTGGAGGCCAGAAGTAGTGTGTTAATACAGAATGAGATCCAACCAATCCATTCTGAAGGAGATCAACCCTGGGATTTCTTTGGAAGGAATGATGCTAAAGCTGAAGCTCCAGTACTTTGGCCACCTCATGCGAAGAGTTGACTCATTGGAAAAGACTCTGATGCTGGGAGGGATTGGGGGCAGGAGGAGAAGGGGACGACTGAGGATGAGATGGCTGGATGGCATCACGGACTCGATGGACGCGAGTCTGAGTGAACTCCGGGAGTTGGTGATGGACAGGGAGGCCTGGCGTGCTGCGGTTCATGGGGTCGCAAAGAGTCGGACACGACTGCGCGACTGAACTGAACTGAATATAGTCAAAGTGCTAGAAGAAAGTAACTGTTAAGAAAGAATTATATATCTGGTAACTTGTCTCTCAAAAGTGATCAAGAATGCACTTAAAACTAATACAGTAGTAGTATGTCAACTATATATCAATAAACTGAGGAAAAAACATCAGGGGAAAATTAAAACTTTCCCAAATAAACACAAGTTGAGGGAGTTTGCTACCTTTCAGTTCAGTTCAGTCGCTCAGTTGTCTCCGACTCTTTGTGACCCTATGAATCGCAGCACGTCAGGCCTCCCTGTCCATCACCAAATCCCGGAGTTCACTCAGATTCACGTCCATCGAGTCTGTGATGCCATCCAGCCATCTCATCCTCGGTCATCCCCTTCTCCTCCTGCCCCTAATCCCTCCCAGCATCAGGGTCTTTTCCAATGAGTCAACTCTTCGCATGAGGTGGCCAAAGTACTGGAGCTTCAGTTTTAGCATCATTCCTTCCAAGAAATCCCAGGGCTGATCTCCTTCAGAATGGACTGGTTGGATCTCCTTGCAGTCCAAGGGACTCTCAAGAGTCTTCTCCAACACCACAGTTCAAAAGCATCAATTCTTTGGCACTCAGCCTTTTTCACAGTCCAACTCTCACATCCATACATGACCACAGGAAAAACCATAGCCTTGACTAGGCGGACCTTAGTCGGCAAAGTAATGTCTCTGCTTTTCAATATGCTATCTAGGTTGGTCATAACTTTTCTTCCAAGGAGTAAGAGTCTTTTAATTTCATGGCTGCAGTCACCATCTGCAGTGATTTTGGAGCCCCCAAAAATAAAGTCTGACACTGTTTCCACTGTTTCCCCATCTATTTCCCATGAAGTGATGGGACCGGATGCCATGATCTTCGTTTTCTGAATTTGATCTTTAAGCCAACTTTTTCACTCTCCACTTTCACTTTCATCAAGAGGCTTTTTAGTTCCTCTTCACTTTCTGCCATAAGGGTGGTGTCATCTGCATATCTGAGGTTATTGATATTGCTATCTTTAGACCTGGCTATAGAAAATGCTCACAGGAGTCCCGCTAGGTAAAATGAAAAGACAGTACACAGTAACTTGAAGTTGTATAAATACAAATCTCAACAAAGGCAAATAAATGTGCAATTGTTATATAAAGAATAGAAAGGTTGGGAATAAAGTATAAAGGAGTAAATTTTTGTATTCTACTGACAATAAGCAGATATAAATTCAAATAAGAGTATTATAACTTTATGATGTTACCTGTAATCATCAAGATAACTGAAAAGAAAATAGCTATAGAATATACACAAAAAGAGATGAGAAAGTAATTTAAACATTTCAGTAGAAAAAAAATAAACTAAACACAAAAAGAAAAAGAGTAATGAAGAAAATGAGGGTCAAAAGAGCTACAGGAAAGAAGTAGCAAAGTGACAGAAGTAAATTCCTCCTTATCAGTAGTTACTTTAAATGCAAATCAGTAGTTACTTTAAACTCAACAAGAGACAGAGACTGACAAATGAGTAAACACCTGACTCAACTAGACGCTATCTATAAGAAATGCACTTGCACAAAGACACAAGTAGATTGAAAGTGAAAAGATGGAAAAAGTATTATATACAAAACATAAACAAAAGAGAATAGGGGTGGCTATACTAACATCAGACCAAACATTAAGTCAAAACAGATCGGAAGAGGCCAGGAAGGACATTATACATTAATAAAAATTTTAATAAAGAAAGGTGATATAACCATTTATGCACCTAATCACAGACCATGAAAATACATGAAACAAAAACCAACAGAACTAAAGAGAGAAGTAGAGTTTGAGAATAAGAGTTGGGCACTTCAAATCCACTCACAATAATGGATAGAATAATTAGAGAGAAGGTAAGAAAGAAAGCAGAACAGAGGACTTAAAAAACACATCAACCCACCTACATCTAACAGACACACACAGAACACTCTACATGATGACAGCATTAGTGTACACACTCTTCTAAAGGACGCACAAGACATTTGCAAGGATAAACTTGATGTTGGACCATAAACCAAGTATCAGTAGATTTTAAAAAGATAACTATCATACATAATAGCATCTCCAAGCACAGTGGAATGAAATTTCAAATCAGTAACAGAAAAAAAAGAAAAATTTCACAAAATTGTAAAAATTAAATAATGCACTTTAAAACAACCAGTGGAGAAGGGGACAGTCCCCAGATGGCAGAGGAACAGGATGAGGAGACCACTTTCTCCCTCCCAAATATACATCAAAATATCATCAGCATGTGGAGCAAATCCTACAGAAAAAATTCTGAATGCTGGCGGAGGACCCCAGATGTCCAGAAAGGCAAACCAGTCTCCTAGGAGTGAGATAGGGCAAAGAATAAAGACAAAAAGGGAGACACAGGATTTGGGGATGGGGAACTGTCCTGTGAAGCAAGTCGTGAAGGAGGAGAAGTTTCCACACAATAGGAACTCTTCTCACAAGCAGGGTCAGTGCGAAGCTTAGGAAGCTCAGAGGGAAGCACAACCGAGAAATTCACCACAGAGATCATGCCAAATGGCAGTTACTAGCGGGAAGTGGCTCACACGCTGGGGTCTGCCCGCAATGAGTGGGAGCTGGGTATGCTGGCTCAGGCTGCGTCATGGGTCCTCAGCGAAAGGACCGGGGTTGAATGCCGGAACATTCTGAGGTGGCTATGCAACACAGCACAGACAGAATGGGGAAAACCATGGAATCACCAGAGAAACAACAGAACATTCCTGCAGGAAGATTCTAAGGCAGCACTCTGAGCCCAGGCACGCTCACAGGACAAAGAACCATGACCTAGAAAATATCAAAGAGGGTCAATCTGGCTGCCACCTATTGTCCCAGAGGCAGAGAAGCAGGCATGCAACAGCCAGAGATGGAAGGCAAGGGGCCACTGCAGTCCCCGCCCCAGAGACAGCGTCTGCAATCTGAGTGGATGGCCCACAGTCTCACCCACGTCTTCCTGGGATCATGGACAGCCCAGCTCTGCCAGGAGAGTCACAGCCTGAGTCCAGCTACCCTGGGGAGGTGCATGCCCACCTGGGACTCTGCCTTCACAGCTCACCAGGAGCCCGAGCAGCTTGGCCCTGGGGGATGCACACCCGCCTTGGGCTGCGGCAACAATGTGTGGTCCAGCCACTGAGGGCACTCCACATATGCCAGCGGCACTTGCAGTGTCCCTCTCTCTCCACAACACAGCTGAGCAAGTGAGCCCAAGTGAGAGGCCACCCTTGCTCCTCTCATGTCAGGGCAGAGATCAGACACTGAAGAAAGACTTGGAAGCAGAGGCAGGCCAGATGAGCAGAGCAATGAAGGGGGAGCTTCTCTGGAATGGCAGGTGCAACAGAATAAAATCCTTCCATTAAACTGAGATTGTGCACTTTAGGAGCAACTGTAGACGTTGAGAAGAAGTGCTCTGTCGGACACGACTGCCACGACTTAGCAGCAGCAGCAAGCCAGAGCAAGGGAATATCTATAACTGAACTGACTCCACACTGCACACAACAGGTCCAGACACCTGCCTCGATAATTGGAGGACGTTCTGAGTAGGCAACTCAACCGAAGCAGGAAAATGGAGGAATCACATGAACATTCATCACACTATGACCATATATATATACTTCTTGCCTCCTATAAAAGTTTTATTATTTTTTAAATTTTTATTCTATTATTACTTTTTAATTTAAATTTTTTATTATTTTTTCTTTTTTTCCTATCTTGCCTTCTTCTTTTTCATTCTTTCATACTGTACTAGCATAGTTCTTTATTGCTCCTTTAATTTTTCATCTTGCTGCCTACTCTTACCTTTCTAAAAAACCTCTTTTTAAAAAATAAATTTCATATTTTTGTTTCTGTTTTTTTAATATATTGTACTTTTGAGAGTCTAATTTTTATTCCAGGTTTTTGGTTTTTGATCTTTTGTTGTTAATTTTGTATCTTTGAAACTCTGATTTTTAGTATCTATTTTACTTAGGGATGTGATTATTGAATTGATTGCTCTCTTCTCTCTTGATTCTCCTTTTCCCCCTCCTGTCAGCTCTTTCTCCTTCTTCCTTCTTCTCTTCTTTATATAACTGTGTGACTCTTTTGGGGTGTTTCTGGCTGTGGAGAGCTGTTTCACAATTAACCTAGGGGTTTTGCCTTCTGTACTGTGTAAGCAGAGAAGTCTTGATGCTACTGTAAGAGGTCAGGACTGAAATCGACAGGCAGGCAGCTCAAATCCAGATTTTGGACCATCAGAAAATTCTTGACCCCAGGGAACATTAATAGATGAGAGCCCTCCCCAAAGCCTCCATACCTACACTGAGACCAAGCTCCACCCAAGAGCCAGCGAGCAATGCAAGACACTCCACATCAATTCTTTAGCAAAACAGGCAACCTGCACATTAGCAAAGAAGATGCCCAAAGTCATACCACCCCACAGACATTCCAAAACTCACTAATGGACACTGCTCTGCCCTCCAGAGAGATAATTATGGAAATAAATGACTCAGAACTGGAATAAAGAAAAAAAGAATAAAAAGAAAAAATGATGACAGCCTAAGAGACAGGACCTCTGGGCAATGTTAAGTGGCCAACATTTGAATCAGAGGCATCCCAGAGGGAGAAGACAAGAGGAAATAACATGAGAAAATATCTGAATAGATAGTAGTTAAACATTTCCCTAAGATGGGAAGGAAATAGCCACCCAAGTCCAAGAACCCCAGAGAGTCCCGTACAGGATACACCTAAGGAGAAACACACCAAGACACATATTAATCAAACTAATAAAAATTAAACACAAAGAACAAATATGGAAAGCAGCAAGGGAAAAGCAACAACTAACATACAAGAGGATTCACCATAAGGATAACAGCTGATCTTTCAGCACTAACTCTGAAGGCAAGAGGGAATGGCAGGATATAAAGTGCTAGAAGGGAAAAGCCTATAACCAAGATTACTCTAACCAGCTAACACCTATCCTGCTCAAACTCTTTCAAAAAAAAAACTGTCAATTAAGGCAAACTCCCAAATTCATTACAAGGCCACCATCAACTTGGTACCAAAAACAATGATGCCACAAAAAAAGAAATTACAGGCCAATGTCACTGATGAACATGGATGCAAAATCTTCAACAAAATTCTAGCAAACAGAATCCAACAACATATTAAAAAGGTCATACATTATTATCAAGTGGGCCTTCACATTGGGATGCAAGAATTCCTCAGTATACGTAAATCAATCAATGAGATACATCATATTAACAAACTGAAAGATAAAAAGAATAAGATCATTTCAACAGATTCAGAGAAAGCATTTGACAATTAACACCCATTTATGATTAAAAACTCTCCAGAAACTAGGCATAGAAGGAACATACCTCAACAAAATAAAAGTCATATATGACAGACTCAGAGTAAACATCATCATCAATGGCAAAAAATGAATGCATTTCCTCTAATATCAGAAATAGGACAAGGGTGCTCACTCTGCTACCGCTGCTAAGTCACTTCAGCTGTATCCAATTCTGTGACCCTACAGGCGGCAGCCCACCAGGCTCCCCCATCTCTGGGATTCCCAGGCAAGACCACTGAGTGGGTTGCCATTTCCCTCTCCAATGCACGAAAGGTGCTCACTCTAACTGCTACTATTCAACATAGTTTTGGAAGTCCTAGCCATAGTAATCAGAGAAGAAAAAGAAATAAAAGGAAGCCAGATTAGAAAAGAAGAAATAAAGCTCTCACTGTTTGCAGATGACATGATTCTCTACATAGAAAACCTTAAAGATGCCACCAGAAAATTACTAGAGCTAATAAATGAATACAGTAAAGTTGTGATATAAAATTAATAAACAGAAATTCCTTGCATTCCTATAAACTAACAATGAAAAAACAGAAAGAAATGAAGGAAATAATTGCATTCTCCATGGCAACAAAAAGAATAAAACATTTAGGAATAAATTTAGCTAAAGCAATAAAAGATCTGTACACAGAAAACTATGAAACACTAATGAAAGAAATCAAACATGACACAGATAGATGGAGTGATCTATCACGTTCTTGGATTTGAAGAATCAATATTGTGAAAATAACTATACTACGCTCAGCAATCTATATGTTCAACACAATCCCTATCAAACTACCAAAGGCATTTTTCACAGAACTAGAACAAATAATTTCACAATTTGTATGGAAACACAAAAGACCCCAAACAGCCAAAGTAATCTTGAGAAAGAAGAATGCAACTGGAGGAATTAATCTTCCTGACTTCAGACTATACTACAAAGCTATAGTCATTAAGACAGTATGGTACTGGCCCCAAAACAGAAATATAGATCAATGGAAGAAAACAGAAAGGCCAGAGATAAATCCATGCACTGCTGGATACATTTTCTTTGACAAAGAAGGCAAGAAAGATACAATGGAGAAAAAGTCTCCTCAACAAGTTTTGTTGAGGAAACTTCAACTATGCATAAAAGAATGAAACCAGAACATTTTCTAACACCATATCCAAAAATAAACTCAAAATGGATTAAATACCTAAATGTAAGAGCACAAAATATAAAACATGAGCCTTGTAGCACCCCCCCAAAAAAGGAGTGAAACAATAACAGAAAAAAAAAATTTTTTTTTTAAATCAGAACACTAACAGATATATTAGAAAACATAAAGATGTAGATGAAACAACTGAGAGGTAGAACAGAAACACAATGGTGATTTTAAAAAGCCAGAGAAGACTGGAGGGCATGGCTTAGGTGGAGGGGCTTTAGGCCTATGCTCAGGACACAGGCCTCCAGAAAAGGCCCTGGAGGGCGGGGGCCTGGGGCTGAGAGTCAGCATGGGCAGAGGGGCCCCAGAGTCTCTCTGGCCTCCTTGGAGAATGTAGGACTAGGTCCAGGCCTCAGTGAGCTCCTTGGGCCTGAGGGTGGAGGACACGCTAGGTGAGCTCCTCCGCTCCCTATCCTCTGATCCCCCAAAGTTCCCTTCCCATTGGCCTCTACTTTTTCCTCTCAGAAAAAAAACTATCAGGTTGGTGCAAATGTAATTGTGGTTTTGGACCCTGAATTTTAAATCATTATAACTAGGCTGCAACACTGTATTAATTAAAATAGGAACCATTACAATCAACACATTTTCGCCAAAGAAAAATAAGTTTGTTTATTCCTATAGTGTATAAATCCGTGCTTGGGGATTTGATGAACGCTTGGAATGCATTTTCTGCCGCCTGCTGGTTGTGGAAATGTTTTCCCTGCAAAAAGATGTTGAGACGCTTGAAGGAAGAAGTGGTAGTCCACTGGTGAGAGGTCGGGTGAATATGGCAGATGAGACAAAATTTTGGAGCCCAATTCATTCAGCTTTTGAAGTGTTGGTTGTGTGATGTGTGTTGGGCACGGTCATGGAGAAAAATTGGGCCCCTTCTGTTGACCAATGCTGGCTGCAGGCGTTGCACTTTTTGGGGTATCTCATCAATTTGCTGAGCACACTCTTATACAATGGTCTCGCTGGGATTCAGAAACCTGTAGTGGATCAGGCTGGCACCAGACCACCAAACAATGACCATGACTTTTCTCTGGTGCAAGTTTGGCCTTGGGAAGTGCTCTGGAGCTTCTTCTCAGTCCAACAACTGATCTAGTCACGCTGGTTGTCACATAAAATCCACTTTTTCGTCAGCACAATTTGATTGAAAAATGCTTTGGTGTTGTGCAGAATAAGAGAAGATAGCACTTCAAAACAACAAATTTTAAAGGTTTTATTGAGCTTTTGCATCTTTACAATCTGCTTCAAATCCAAATGACTGTAGAATGGTTGACAATGAGTTCTTTGGCAGCATCTTGTGTAGTTCTAAGAGGATCAGCTTTGATGATGGCTCTCAACTGTTGTTGTCAACTTCTAATGGCTGGCCACTGTGCTCCTCATCCTCAAGGCTCTCTTCTCCTTTGCGAAAATTCTTGAACCATCCTGAACTATACATTTGTTAGTAGTTCCCGGGGCAAATATGTTACTGACGTTGCGAGTTGTCTCCCTATTTACAACCAATTTTGAACTTGAATAAAAAAATAGCTTGTATTTGCTTTGTCTAACACCATTTCTATAGTCTAAAATAAATATAAATTAAACAGCAAGTAATAATTCATTAGAAAAAAATAAAGTGAGAAATGTTCATTAAAATGAAGTATAACATAACTACATTTTACAATGTAAAAAGACAAATAGATACAAGGGATTGGAGCTGATAGACACAGTGCCTGAAGAACTATGGATGGATGTTCATAACACCGTACAGACGGTGGTGATCAAACCATTCCCAAGAAAAGGAAATGCAAAAGGCAAAATGGTTGTTTGAGGAGATCTTACAAATAGCTGAGAAAAGAAGAGAAGCAAAAGGCAAAGGGGAAAAGGAAAGATATACCCATCTGAAGGCAATGTCCCAAAGTACAGCAAGGAGAGAGAAAAAAAAAGCCTTCTTAGCTGAACAATTGAAAAGAAATAGAGGAAAACAATAGAATAGGAAATACTAAAGATCTCTTCAAGAGAATTAGAGATACCAAGGGAACATTTCATGCAAAGACAGGCTCAATAAAGGACAGAAACAGTGTGCATCTAACAGAAGCGGAAGATATTAGGAAGAGTTGGTAAGAGTACACAGAGCTACACAAAAACGTCTTAGGGATCCGGACGACCATATTGGTGTGGTCACTCACCTAGAGCCAGAAAACCTGGGGTGTGAAGCCAAGCGGACCTTAGGAAGCATTACTGTGAACAAAGCTAGCAGAGGTGATGGAATTCCAGCTGAGCTATTTCAAATCCTAAAAGACAATGCTGTGAAAGTGCCAGTGAATTAGGAAAACTCAGCAGTGACCACAGGACTGGAAAAGGTTGGTTTTCATTCCAATCCCAAAGAAGGGCAATGAGAAAGAATGTTCAAAACTACCGCACAATTGCACTCATTTTACATGCTAGCAAGGTAATGCTCAAAATCAGCCTAGCTAGGCTTCAACAGTACACGAACCAAGAATTTTCAGATATACAAGCTGAATTTAGAAAAGCCAGAGGAACCAGAGATCAGATTGCCAACATCCGGTGGATCACAGAAAAAGCAACAGAATTCCAGATAATCACCTACTTCTGCTTCATTGACTACACTAAATCCTTTGATTGTGTGGATCACAACAAACTGAAAATTTCTTAAAAAGATGGGAATACCAGACCACCTTACCTGCCTCCTAAGAAACCTGTATGCAGGTCAAGAAGAAACTATTAGAACTGGACATGGAACAATGGACTGGTTCAAAATTGGGAAAGGAGTACATCAAGGCTGTATACTGTCACCCTGTTTATGTAACTTATATGCAGAGTACATCATGATAAATGCTGGGCTAGATGAAGCACAAGCTGGAATCAAGATTGCTGGGAGAAATATCAATAAAACCCTTATGGCAGAAAGCAAAGAGGAACTAAAGAGACTCTTGATGAAGGTGAAAGAGGCATGAAAAAGTCAGCTTAAAATTTATCATTCAAAAAATGAAGTTCATGGCATCTGGTCCCATCACTTCATGGCAAATAGATGGGGAAACAGTGGAAACAGTGACAGACTTTATTTTCTTGGGCTCCAAAATCATGTGGACAGTGACAGAAGCCATGAAATTAGTAGATGCTTGCTCCTTGGATGAAAAGCTATGGAAAACTAGACAGTGTATTAAAAAGCAGAGATATCACTTTGTTGACAAAGCTCCATCTAGTCAAAGCTTTTGTTTTTCCAGTAGTCATGTATGGACATGAGAGTTGGACCATGAAGAAAGGTGAGCACTGAAGAACTGACGCTTTTGAACCATGGTGGTGGAGAAGACTCTTGAGAGTCCCCTGAACAGTAAGGAAATCAGTCAATCTTAATGAAAATCGACCTTGAATATTCATTGAAAGGACTGATACTGAAGCTGAAGCTGAAGCTCCAATACTTTGGCCACCTGATGTGAAGAGTTGACTTATTGGAAAAGACCCTGATGCTGAGAAAAACTGAGGGCAGCAGAGGAGGGGGGCAATAAATGATGAGATGGTTGGATGGCATCATCAGCTCAATGGACATGAGTTAGAGCAAATTCAGGGAGATAGCAAAGGACAGGCAAGCCTGGTGTGCTGCAGTCCATGGGGTCACATAGAGTTAGACATGACTAAGCAATTGAACAACAGAAAATATACTGGCAAATTATTTTTGACACAGGTTTTAAGATAAATGGAGAAAGGACAGTAAATTAGCCTGCGTCCTTCCCAACCGCCCCCCTCCCCGCCCCAACCTCACAAGCCCTCCAGTCTGTTCATCAGCTTTCACTGCCTCAGACCCCACTTGGACATCATTTCCTGCCTCTGAAGTGGAATTCAGGGCCTCTCTCCACTGAGTCCTGTTTAACCACATGCCCCGCTCTCTCTCTCCATGCTGTATTGCAGGATACAAGTGTCTGCTCCTCTCCTGTCCTGCACACTGCACCCTACATGGCCAGGGGAAAACCCCTTCCCTCAGCAGACCCCACCACCCGCCTGCCCATGGAACATCTTTCCTCCTGGATAGGGCACACTGTCTCTTCTCTCAGGTCTCTGCCTGGGCCCTGGAGGCCCCGGGATGGGGATGGATCCTCTAACCATGTCTTTCCTGCTCCCTTTCCCTTTCCCCCACTTGCATGGGTCTCCTTGCTGTTATAGAACTTTACGAGTTCTTCTGCCTCTGAAAACTGTTCCCCACTGGAATGTCATTTTTTTCAGAGTCACACAGCTGCCCCTCAGCCACTACAGGTCTGTCCACTCACACACACACACACACACACACACACGCACACACCTCATAGACATAGACACACACATACACACACAAGCACACTTGCACAAACACAATCACATACAGAGACACAGCAGGCCCTCCTTATTCCCCTTCCCTGCTTTACTTTTCTGCATAGAATTTATCACCATTTGTCGGATTACATGTTTGTTTTTCTTTGTAACTGCCTCATCCCACACCTTGGAATGTAAGATCCCAGAGCACAACGAGATTGTTTACTCACTGCTACGTTCCAAGCACCCCTGGGAGGTGTTTAGTACAACTAGGTCTCCAGTAAATATATACTGAGTAAATAAACATCATAGAGCTCAGAATAAAAGAATTCTGGCCCAGGTCAGGAAGTGCTGAGGCTGGGATGTGACCAGGTATCTTTGACCTCAGTCTGTAGAGTCCAGCTCTCACCATAGCAAGGTCTCATGTCTGATGTCCATTCTGGTCCACTGAACTGCAGCTTCATCTGGGGTCAAGTGTAAATGTGTTTGGCTCCAGCTGTGTCACTCGGGGTGAGAGGTGTCTGAGGTCACCTAAGCTGTGTCCGCCACAAACAGCCTGGAGGTGCCATGGGAGCAACTGGAGGGTCCGGTGCTCCTGTTGAGCCGCACACTCACGGCAATGGCTCAGTCACCTGCTAGCCTGCGTGGGCCTGTGGACTCTGGGAATGGAGGCTCTGGCTTCCTGAAGGGTAGAAGGTCCCGAGGGCCTCCATCTGTCCTGGATACCTGGGTCTGGACAGAAATATGCAGGGATAGTGTGGAAACAAGTATGTCGGTCAAATAGCCCTGAGAACCCAGCACAGACCCGGGGGCCACCAGAGTCCCAACACAGCAAGAAAAAGCCTGTGCAAAGGTTGCATGCTAAATATGTCAAAAATAAGTCAGCACATCCAGATAAACCTCATATTTTTTTCATGCTTTACTTGGGAAGTAGAGATTTAAATAAACTGTCCATTGAGAAGGTATTTATCTGCCTACAAACTTGAATGTATATATGAAAAAGCTGTTAATATAACAGTATGCTGCTGCTGCTGCTGCTGCTAAGTTGCTTCAGTCGTGTCCAATTTTGTGCGACCCCATAGATGGCAGCCCACCAGGCTCCCCTGTCCCTGGGATTCTTCAGGCAAGAACACTGGAGTGGGTTGCCATTTCCTTCTCCAGTATATAACAGTATAATGTTAGTTAAAACACTTTTCAAGTTAAAATGTACTACATTTTCAATAATTTTCCATTGTATACGACTTTCCAATATGAAACATGCTTTTACACAGATTATTCCTGATTTCAGTAAATGCGGGTGAGACTGACAGGGTCATCATTTTGCCCACGTTCTCAGAGAAAGAAGCAGGGCCTTGAGCTCAGTTCATTCATGATGCCTGTCCAGGCCTCAGCCTGTGCCGACTTCAGACCACTGCTGCGGAGCTCTGCCCTGCCCCACCCCCAGCAGGAGCCCACTGCACTTTGGAGGGGGTCCTCCCACCACAGGGGACACACTCTCTTCACTCCCCCAACAGGAAGCATTTCATAAAGTGGGGCCTAGAGTGGCGACCAGCATCAACAGGTCCACAAACATTCATTTATCTATCTGACTCCCCACTCCCATGATCTTTAGGGAAAAAGGGGGGAACTGTCAAAATTCCAAAACTTTCAGTAACTGCATGGCATCCTTAATATTTTGTTAAGAAGGTATACTCATGTCAAGTGTTCTGATCACAGGAAAAGAAAATTTTAAAAGAATTAGAAGATGAAAAACTGAGAGAACAATCAGCTGTTAGTTTGAATGATGCTATTTTGGACTGCAAGGAGATCAAACCAGTCAATCGTAAAGGAAATTGACCCTGAATATTCATTGGAAGGACTGATGCTAAAGCTGAAGCTCCAGTACTCTGGCCACCTGATGTGAAGAGTCAACACATTGGGAAAGACCTGATGCTGGGAAAGATTGAGGGCAGGAGGAGAAGAGGTGGTGGAGGATGAGATGGTTACATAGCATGACTGACTCAATGAATATGAATTTGAGCAAACTCCAGGGGATAGTGGAGGACAGAGGAGTCTGGCAAGCTACAGTCCATGGGATTGCAAAGAATTCGGCACAGTTTAGTGACTGAACAACAACAATAACCATTTAGAGTTAGTTTTAAGCTCTTCCATAAAATGTTTTTTTTTTTTTTTTAACTTTAGTGCTTTAATGTTTATTTGCATACAAGTGAGAAGGTTCTGAGGTCATATATATTGAGAAATTGGAATTAAAAGTTTGAGATAAGTAATGAACATATTCATATACATATACACACACAGTCAAAGTCAAGACCCTGGAGAATAACTTTGAGAGAAAAAAAATTCTATCCCCTGCAGAGGAAATCAAAACAGCCTTTCTTTGCCTATGTTCTCAACAGAGGAAAAAAATGTACATTTCTAGGAAATTAAAAAATACATTCTTTTATTGTTGGTGACTCTACAGTGCATGAGTCACTATCTTCCATCTCAAAAGCATCATATATTCAAAGAGTATAATTTTTAACTTTAGATGCATAAGAGGAGAGTAAGTTGTAAACTTTACACATGATAGGAAGGCCTTTCACTGTTAAAATAATATGCCAGGCACAAAAATAAACCAAAGAATTTCTATTATATATTCAAATTAATATTTTTAAATTAACCGAGGCTTGCTGCCACTCCCACTAATGTATACATATAAATGCTCCCTTATTCCATCTCTCCCTATCATACATAATTTTTCAAAACTGTCACTAATCATTATATTAGCAAATTTTAAGTTAAATGGATAGTATCCAGTGCTTGCAAGTGGGGGAAAAAAAGCAACCTTGTATTGATGGTAGTAATTTGGGACAAGATTTTAAGCTTTTTTTCAAGTGAACTTTGGCAATAACCAGAAATCGAATTGCCAACATCCACTGGATCATGGAAAAGGCAAGAGAGTTCCAGAAAACATCTATTTCTGCTTCATTGACTATGCCAAAGCCCTTGACTTTGTGGATCACAATAAACTGTGGAAAATTCTTCAAGAGATGGGAATACCAGACCACCTGACCTGCCTCTTGAGAAATTTGTATGCAGGTCAGGAAGCAACAGTTAGAACTGGACATGGAACAACAGACTGGTTCCAAATAGGAAAAGGAGTATGTCAAGGCTGTATATTGTCACCCTGCTTATTTAACTTACATGCAGAGTACATCATGAGAAACGCTGGACTGGAAGAAACACAAGCTGGAATCAAGATTGCCGGGAGAAATATCAATCACCTCAGATATGCAGATGACACCACCCTTATGGCAGAAAGTGATGAGGAGCTACAAAGCCTCTTGTTGAAAGTGAGAGAGGAGAGTGAAAAAGTTGGCTTAAAGCTCAACATTCAGAAAACAAAGATCATGGCATCTGGTCCCATCACTTCATGGGAAATAGATGGGGAAACAGTAGAAACAGTGTCAGACTTTATTTTTCTGGGCTCCAAAATCACTGCAGATGGTGACTGCAGCCATGAAATTAAAAGACACTTACTTCTTGAAAGAAAAGTTATGACCAACCTAGATAGTATATTCAAAAGCAGAGATAGCACTTTGCCGACTAAGGTCCGTCTAGTCAAGGCTATGGTTTTTCCTGTGGTCATGTATGGATGTGAGAGTTGGACTGTGAAGAAGGCTGAGTGCCGAAGAATTGATGCTTTTGAACTGTGGTGTTGGAGAAGACTCTTGAGAGTCCCTTGGACTGCAAGGAGATCCAACTAGTCCATTGTGAAGGAGATCAACCCTGGGATTTCTTTGGAAGGAATGATGCTAAAGCTGAAGCTCCAGTACTTTGGCCACCTTATGCGAAGAGTTGACTCATTGGAAAAGACCCTGATGCTGGGAGGGATTAGGGGCAGGAGGAGAAGGGGATGACAGAGGATGAGATGGCTGGATGGCATCACAGACTCAATAGACGTGAGTCTGAGTGAACTCTGGGAGTTGGTATGGACAGGGAGTCCTGGTGTGCTGCGATTCATGGGGTCGCAAAGAGTCGGACACGACTGAGCGACTGAACTGAACTGAACTGATGCAAATTAAGGGCTTCCCAGATTTCTAAGGGTTCTAACCCTCTAAGGGTTCCCTAGCAGTAAACAACCCACCTGCCAATGCAGGAAGTGTGGGTTCAATCCCTGAGTTGATTGAAGATCCCCTGGAGGAGGGCATGGCAACCCACTCCAGTATTCTTGCCTAGAGAATCTCATGGACAGAGGAGCCTGGTGGGTTACAGTCTATAGGATCACAAAGGGTTGGACATGACTAAAGCAACTTATAACACCCACACACACAAATTAAAGTGCATAGACCTAGAGAAAAGCAACTTCTTTTCAACCAATTTGTTTAGGGGAAAACTAAACACACCATCAAGAGCATGCTGGTTAAAAAATAGGACATGGAGCCACAGTGAGGAATATTTTTCACCAATTAAATAGAGTGGAACACATCTATTAACTTTATGTAAAAGGTGATCTATTATTATTACAACCAAATGAGGTTTAAAAATCATTTGGTGCAAAAAAATATTACAGAAAACAAAATTACCGCTGAGAGATGTGGCATCCCACTCACCTCCAACTTCTCCTTCAGGATTCTCAGAATCATGTGATATTGACCATCAAATCAGGCTGGAAATAACCTATTTACTTGCCTTCTCATGCAGCGTGTCCTGCTCTCATTCAATCCTGCACCTATGAAGTACGCAATAACTTTGAAGTCGTTCTCAACAAGCAGCACATCTGTGAATTGCTCAGAGAGCCCCTTTGCTGTGAAAGAGACCCAAGTGCTGCGTAGTCAGACAGACAATTATAAAACACTAACATCACAACAGGAATCACATTCTATGGTAACCCTGTTTGCTCAGGAAGCAAAGGAGTGAGCTCTTCAGAGTAAGGTCCTCCCTTTGAAATGGATCAGGCTTTGTGACTTCACCAGTGATGGACAGAGCTGCTTGTTTAGTTCAGCTGTAACTGTGTAGTGTCTGTTCCATAAAACCAAAGCTTTTTTGCCCATGTGTATGCAATTTGTTAACTAATTATTGATTTCCATGATCTAAAACAGACACAACGAACTGACTGACTGATAAGCAATTATCGGTATACCTTAAACTTCTCAGAAGTTTCCCTGACTCTGGCACCTCCAGGCCCAGGCTGATCTAAAGGGCTTTCACGTTGACTGTTGTACTAGGGCCCTGTCTTCTAAGTGTCTCCTGACTTTTCTCACTACAAAAACTCCTTGGGTTAAAGATGGAGATAGTCTCTATTATACTCCAATGTCGTATGGCAGTGCCAGGGCAGAACAGACATAGATTCCCACTCTGGAAGGATGTAGAAGGCATCTGACAATGCACTGGAGACACAGACATTCAGGGTTATTCCCTGTATTTTGTGTTACCTAGAGGCAGCGAATGAGAAACATGCATAGGAAACTAAAAAAAAAAGAAGAAGTTGCAAGAAAAGGTCTAAGAGAGACACAAAAGACTGCATGAATCCAGAGACATTGAGGGTAGTGCAGACAGGCTTAAAGACAAGGCAGCATTTGGATTTGCACAGAAGAATGAGCATTCTCAGGGAGACTGGCGTCCTTGGATGGGTTTTGAGGGGAGCACCAACAGAGTGGCTGAGGCAAGACAGTGTGGGCTAGATAAAACCTGGTCCTGCTGGGGTCCAGGGTCCTCACGCAGTTAGGGACAGAAGCTTAATTAATCTCTCCACTGCCCCCCGGGCTCAGAAACCAAGTCAGCCTTGACTCAGAAATCCCACATCCTCTTTGCCTGTGGACAGCGTGATGTACAAATCATTAAGTAGATTCGTGATGGTGTAGACAGAAAAAGGTTAGCACGTTCACTTTCACACCATGTTTTTAAAAGCAAGGCTTGTTGCATAAATAATAAATAAATAAATGTAGAAACTTAGAAAACAAACATTTCCAGAGCTTTAAAGCACCCTTGTTCCACGTACACAGTGAAATGACACTACACACGTTTGGAAAGCAGCATAGCTAGACTCTGATACGTGCTTTGGGGAGACTCACCCTTGCTGAGGCCATGCTTGTTCGCTTTTGCATTTAACTGAAAGCATTTGGAAGTGTCAAAACTTTCTTTTAAAAATAATCAATAGGTCTCTTTTTCAGTAATCAAATTTTGCCATCAGTCAGTTCAGATGACTAAAATGTGTATGTAGCTTCTGTTGTGAATAAAACTGAAAAAAAAATGATCTTGGCCTTTGCTGATGGGGGTTAGCTTGCTTGCCTACAAGTGCTATTTTAGTAATGAAAACTGTCTTTTATTTTTCCCTGCCTCATTTGTGTTATGCTAAGCCAGCTTGTAAGTTCCCATTAAAAACAGGAAAGATTACTCAGCCATAAAAAGGAACAACTTTGAGTCAGTTCTAATGAGGTGGATGAACCTAAAACCTATTATATAGAGTGAAGTGAGTCAGAAAGACAAAGATAAATACCATATTCTAACACTTATATACGGAATCTAGAAAAATGTTACTGAAGAACTTATTTACAGGGCAACAGTGGAGAAACAGAGAGACAATAGACTTATGGACATGGGGAGAGGGGAGGAGAGGGTGAGATGCATGGAGTAACATGGAAACTTACATTACCATATGTAAAATAGACAGCCAACGGGAATTTGCTGTATGGCTCAGGAAACTCAAACAGGGGCTCTGTACCAACCTAGAGGGGTGGGATGGGGAGAGAGAAGGGAGGGAGGTTCAAAGGGAGAGGATATATGTATACCCATGGCTGATTCATGTTGAGGTTTGACAGAAAACAACAAAATTCTGTAAAGCAATTATCCTTCAATAAAAAAATTAATTAATTTTAAAAGCCATGAAAGATACACCTTATATAATTTAAATTCATTTGACCACTTCCTTATAAAATATCATGATAAAAACTAAATTACATTATGCTGTTGCTGCTAAGTCACTTCAGTCGTGTCCGACTCTGTGTGACCCCATAGACGGGGTCAACCCACCAGGCTCCCCCGTCCCTGGGATTCTCAGGCAAGAACACTGGAGTGGGCTGCCATTTCCTTCTCTAGTGTATTAAAGTGAAAAGTGAAAGTGAAGTCGCTCAGTCATGCCCGACCCTCAGCGACCCCATGGACTGCAGCCTTCCAGGCTCCTCCGTCCATGGGATTTTCCAGGCAAGAGTACTGGAGTGGGGTGTCATTGCCTTCTCCAAAATTACACTATAGATACACACAAAGGCTTTCTTAAACACAGAAAAGGGTTTCTGGGGAGAACCTGCAGCGCTGAGAACCTTGCAGGATGCTCAGAGGTCAGGGTGCTGGCTGGGACTCCGGCTGACAAGGCAGGGCATGCTGCGAGCCGGTGCTCCTGGGACGGACTCTCCCTAGCTCACTATAGTCCCTAAGGGTCTTCATTCACCAAGCCAGGGGTCTACAGCAGCCTTACTGCAGAGAACTTTAAAAAGCATCTCACAGTTTCTGAGAGTCATCTCTCATCCTTCTGTTAGCAAGCTAAATAAGCTTTCTTGATCCTTTCCACACAAGTCCGTGTTCTGCCAACCATCTAATGATGCCATGGGTTTCCTGCAATCTTAAATTCTCTGTGACATCCTTCCTCAGTTACAGGAATGAGAAGCAGGCCCAGCCCTTGCGTTAGTGGTTCTGAATCAGGTTACACCAAACACAGCTCATCTAATCATCTGGATTCCTCCAAAAACATTTCTGATCTCAAGCGCTACTGACAGTTTTCTGTTCTAATATTTTGAAAATTCAATTAAGAATCTGATGAGTGTCATATAAGCTCATGTATTTCACCAAATAAATAAAAGATTATACATTGACGGTGTCTGAGTTCATTCTTCCCTATGCCTGCGTCTTTATTTCCTTTGTCTAAACCAGAATAGTGGCTTAGACCTCCTCAGAGA
The DNA here is from genome assembly GCA_006408695.1 of Aepyceros melampus. Classification (NCBI taxonomy): domain Eukaryota; kingdom Metazoa; phylum Chordata; class Mammalia; order Artiodactyla; family Bovidae; genus Aepyceros; species Aepyceros melampus. The sequence goes on along the minus strand of SJXQ01010020.1, from coordinate 140,972 downwards.
ACTGTGCAGGCTGCCAGATCAGAAGCCAAATGTCCAGTAACTTACTTTTCAGAAGTCTTCTCATGCCTGATACCACTCACCATAGAAAGGGAGTAGATTGCTTCTGCCATTCTGGCAGAGAACACGGAGCAGGTATAAGGATCATATCCAGATTCAGCCATACAGAGAATCTTCATAATCAGAGGGAAAAAAACGCTTCTCATGATGACAGCTAGGTATTTTATCTGTAATTTGGTATGACTATTTGCCTGGCCTCAAAACTAAAAATTCACCAGAATGTGTTCAGATAAAGGCTATAACTTATGCAAATTCTGGGTTCCAAAGAGAACTCTCACTGAGGATTAAAACTCAATTCAAGCAAAAGTGCCCAGTAAATAGCCACTGGAGGGATCTGCCCTGCCAGCCAATACAGCTCCCAAAGCCTTTTTTTTTTTTAATATTAAAAATCTATTTGATACTCATGTGGTCAAGCCATGAACATTCAAAGTACGTCTCCCCCAGTGAGTGGGGTCAGTCATAAGCAGATGGGCTCAGATACAGGCTATTAGACACTGACTGTGAGAAGATGAGCTACTTGTAGCTTAACAGGATGGGAGGGCCTCCGTTCTGCCCAGCCACTCAGCGTTCACAGCCTGTTCCTTCCCTCCCTGCTCACAGAGCCAAGGAACACTGCACACAATGTATTTCAACCCCTGTCTGGGGACTAGCCCTCTCTGGTCCACACACACAAGGCATGACTGTGGAGGTGAAGAATGCTAGTAAGTACATTTCTTGATTATTGATTATACTTTTATCTTTAATTTAGAATCAGTAAATGAGTGAATATTTAATTAATTTTACATGATTTTTTTTTTAGAAAAGGGCAGTAGTTTAAAAAAAAAAAAAACAACTGCACCAGAATGTTTGTTACAATTCAGATCAAGTCCAAAATTTCCCAACCCAAACAGCCTGATGAAATAGGAAAAGTCCTCAACCTAACATCAGAATAAGCAGACCCAGGTTCTGTCACTGTGAACCCATCACTCTTGAGGACCTCAGTTTTCTAATTTGCAAACTAAATGTTTGTCAAGGTTAGTGCCTGTAAGTGTTAGCTTTCACCATAGCCAACACTTAGGGGCTTAAAACAACAATCGTTAATTATTTCTCATGGTTTGTACGTCATCTGAGTGGTCCTGGTTAGCTGGGTCAAGCTTGGCTCGTTTTGGGTGAGCTCACTGGTGGGTGCCATGAGGAGATGTCTCGCCTGGGACAGCATCAGCTGGAATGGCCCATCCCTACTCCACGCAACCTGGCATCCCTGGCCAACACCCTTGGTTTCCCTGGTGGATGGGAAGGGTCTCAAGCAAATAAATGAGAACAACAAGGCCTCTTGCCTCCAGGCTTGGAAATGAGAGGTAACTTCTATCTCTTTCTATTGTTCAAAGTGAGTCTAAGCCTGATACAAAGTATAGAGAAAGTTTTTACCGTAAACGGATGTTGGATTTTGTCAAAGGCTTTCTCTGCATCTACTGAGGTAATCATATGGCTTTTATTTTTTAATTTGTTAATGTGGTAAATTACATTGATTGATTTGCAGATATTGAAGAATCCTTGCATCCCTGGGATAAAGCCCACTTGGTCATGGTGGATGATCTTTTTAATGTGTTGTTGGATTCTGATTGCTAGAATTTTGTTAAGGATTTTTGCATCTATGTTCATCAGTGATATTGGCCATGCAGAGGGATGTGGACACAGAGAGGGGCGTAACTAGAACCAAGCATTCAAGATGTCCACTGAACTTTAAAACACTATCATGTGTTACTCGTTCCCCAGTGGGTTTCCTAGATATTATTCTCACTAAAAGCCAGGCCCTAAAATAGCAACTTCTGCATGCAAAAAGTGAACTGGGAATTATTTGGGGAGGACACGATTCTGCTAGGAATATAACCAAAAGAAAAGTAAGTCTGAGAAAGTGAGAGTCTTTTTTTATTTAATTCTCCACCAACCTATCCTTTGCCATTAAAGTTCCAGATGATGCCATGTCTGGGGCTAGCATGAACCAGTTCTCAGAGCTGTTTAGGGATTGTGTTGGAGGCTATATGTTCCATTTACCTTACTTTCAAGCAAGGTTATGGAAGTGTTTGTTATTTTTAAAATAATGTTTATGCCTGGGACGGGTCCCACAGGCTAAGAAACAAGTTTGCTGACAAACTCCCACAAGGCCTCTTTCATGAGACTACCGTACTACCATTTTGTCCCTTTTTATTCCAGCCACTTCATAGACTGTTAGCCCTTGCCAAGATTTAAATTCAGCTTCCAGTGAAATTTTACCCATTCATAATATAGGTACCCTATTTTCTGAATTTATTTCTAGCTTTTGTACTTAAATCATCATGAAGTCCTGTTTCTCTAAACACCTCCCCTGCTCCCATTCAATTTTAAATAGAACTTAATTTTTTAAAGTATCATTGTAATTCCTAATAGTTCTTCATCCTATAAAAGAACAGGGTTTTCTATATGCCTATTTTAGTACTCTCCTGTTGCCTCTCTACCTTTTGCCTTTGCATTTTCTTTCAGCAATTGCCAGTTCTTTGGAAATATTAACAACTGTCTTCACTGTTCACCACACCATTCTCAAAGGTGCTATGGTTATATTCACGCTTGATCTTGTCAATGGCCCAAGATCAGGGTTCTGGTTGGCCCATGCTCAGTTTCTGAGAACCCTAGAGGAAAATCTATCCATGACTTTCACAGCTTCTGGTGTTGCCAACAACCTTTGGTGTTCCTTATCTTTTTACATTCATCACTCCAACCTCTGCCTCTATCACCACTGGGCTAACCATTCAGTTCAGTTGCTCAGCCGTGTCTGACTCTTTGTAATCCCACCTACTACAGCATGTTAGGCTTCCCTATCACCAACTCCCAGAGCTTGCTCAAACTCATGTCCATACAGTCAGTGATGCCATCCAATCATCTCATCCTCTGTCGTCCCCTTCTCTTCCTGCCTTCAATCTTTCCCAGCATCAGGGTCTTTTCAAATAAGTCAGCTCTTCACATCAGGTGGCCAAAGATTGGAGCTTCAGCTTCAGCATCAGTCCTTCCAAAGAATATTCAAGAATGATTTCCTTTATGGTTGACAAGTTGGATCTCCTTGCAGTCCAAGGGACTCTCAAGAGTCTTCTCCAACACCATAGTTCAAAAGCAGCAGTTCTTCGTGCTCAGGTTTCTTTGTGGTCCAACTCTCACATCCATACATGACTACTGGAAAAACCATAACTTTGACTAGATGCAGCTTTGTTGGCAAAGTAATGTCTCTGGTTTTTAATATGCTGTCTAGATTCGTGATAACTTCTCTTCCAAGGAGCAAGTGTCCTTAATTTCATGGCTGTAGTCACCGCCTGCAATGATTCTGGAGCCAAGAAAATAAAGTCTGTCGTGGTTTCCATTGTTTCCCCATCTATTTGCCATGAAGTGATGGGACTATAAGCCATGATCTTAGCTTTTTGAATGTTGAGTTTCAAGCCAGATTTTTCACTCTCCTCTTTCACTTTCATCAAGAGGCTTTTTAGTTCCTCTTTGCTTTCTGCCATAAGGGTGGTGTCGTCAGCATATCGACTACACTGTGACCATATCTTAACTAGCTACAACAATCCTATTTCAAAATAAGGTCACATTCTGAGGTTCTAGGAAGGACAGGCATGTTGGGGAGACACTATCCAATAATAAAGGCCTTTTTATTAGACCAGCTGTTATTTATTGAACTGATAACAAGGTCATCATGCAAGAAACATTTCGTCCTGACCAAAGCAGTCTCGGGGAGAGACTACGGCTGTCCCTGGACTATCTCTGCATCAAGAAGGAGCCCTGTAGCTTTTGAGGGCCTGGGATGACTCAAAGAAGACGTGTCTTTCCTAGAGAGATTACTTTCTTCCAAACAGATCTGACTCCTTTGAACTGTGACACACTGCCTCACATTTCACCTGATCTAGAGATTATTCTTAGCTCCAAATGAGGAGAACCTGGACAATAACCCAGTGATGCAGGTGCTAAGTTATGTCCTCTAGAAGGAGGATTCTTCCTTTTGTCACTTCACTATTCCCTACATGGCATGTGTTCCAGTTTCACTATGGTAGTTTTCTTTTACTTCTACAGATTTCATAATGTGTTATAATCAGAGCTTATTTTTCCTCTTCTAAATATGGGTTGTTTTTTTTTTTTTTTTCCCATGGCACAGACAGAGCTAAGAACTTGGTTTTCCAAACTTAGAAATACTGTGAGAAGAACTGAGTAAATGGTCAAAATATCAAAATGATAAGATGAAACAGATGTATTAGCTGGAGTTCTTCAAAGAAAGAAAACCAATAGGACATATATAGTGAGATTTGTTAAAAGGAATTGGCTCATGGAATAATGAGCAAGTCACAAGATCTGGAAAATGAATGGGCAAGGTACAGACCCAAGAGGGCTGGTGGGGAGCTCCAGTCCATGTCTCAGGGGCTACAGTAAAGAGAATCAATGATGGCATTCTTATTTGAAGGCTGCAGGCTCAAGGCATCAAGATTTTGTGTTTCGGTTTGAATAAAAAAGAAAAAACTCGATGTTCCAGTTTGAAGGTGACCAGGTACAACAAAGTCTCTCTGACTCAGAGAAGGTCAGGCTTTTTGCTTGACTCAAGCCTTCAAGTGATTGGATAAAGGTCACCCACATTAGGAAGAACAGTCTACTTTTCTTTGTCCACTCATTTAAATGTTAATCTCATCCAAAAACACCCTCACAGACACATCTAGAATAAGGTTTTACCAAATGTCTGTGCACCCTCTGGCTCACTCAAGTTGATATATAAAATTAACCATTACCCAAGCTCAGTCAGTAAAGGATCTGCCTATAGTGCAGGAGACCCAGGTTCAATCCCTGGGTTGGGAAGATCCTCTGAAGAATAAAACGGCAACCCACTCCAGTATTCTTGGCTGGAAAACCGTATGGACAGAGGAGCCTGGAGGGCTACAGTCCATGAGGTTGCAAAAGTCGGACATGACTTAGCGACTAAACCACCACCCAGGGAAACCCACGTTCTATGTGCTCAGCATCTCTGAGAGCCTGGGTAAATAGTGACACGGACTATGTTTGAGCCCTCGGTGTTGATGATGATGACTGGAAACCCCTGCTTTGCAAGCCAGGGCACAACGCAAGTGTGTGCTGGGCTCTGGTGACGATCGGAGCTGCACTACAGAGAAGACACAGCCTCAGAACTTGCCCTCCTCCGACCCACGGGCCTCAGTCCTAAACACTGTGTCGGGCTACAGAGAAACACACACAGAAAGCCTTTGGTTTTCAGAGCTACCTTCAGCTGAGTGAAAGAAAAGATTAGCTGATCAAAGCAGAGCCTGAAAAATCACCGGCCGTCTCAGGGAGCCATTTCTTTCATCTTTACCCAGTATCCTAAAAACACTCAGGCAGCTGATAGGGCAACGGGGAGGAGGGCTCACAGAGATGGCAAGGACGATGCTCATGGTCCTCCGGGTGCCCCTGCCCACGAGGGTCAGCCCAGGAGACAACCCATTAAGTCAAGAGGGGCATATGCAAATGAGTCCCTATTTGTCTTGGTATTTCTAAAATTAGTGCGCCCCAGAATAGAACAGAATAGAGGAGAAATGAGAGAATGAGCGAGCAGCTGCCCTGGAAAATGCAGCGGGGCTTGAAGCAGCCTAATGAGCTGGCATGTGGCTGTATGAGCCCTTGGGGACATGTGGGTCTTTTCGTCCTAATTCCTGTTAGAAACAGCGCAATGCTCACACGACTGGAACCGTATGGCTGATAAAACGTACACCGCAAACACAGCAGCAACACAGCGACTGGCCAGGGAGGCGGGAAATGCAAAGCACACTTGAGAAACCACATCCCTCCGGTGAGGCTGCTTTGCCAACATCCAGCCACCATCTGGCTAAGACTGCCCAGTGCCCAGCCTCACGGGATGGTCTGTTCTGGAAAGTGGCAGAGGAAGACAAGTACCCCAAGTATAAAACCTGGTGGAATTTCAGCATCCAAACTCAAAGGTCTACATAAGAGCTACCCAGAGGGAGGCCTGTGGATGGCAGACCATCTAAACACTCCCAAACCAATCCTGTCATTTATCAATGGAAGCTTCCTGGGCTGACTTAACAGAATATCACAAATTTGGTGGCTTAAATCGACAGAATTTTTTCCTCTCACAGTTCTAGAGATCAGAAGTCTGAAATTCGGACTTTGGCAGGGACTCACTCTCCCCAGAGGCTCTAGGAAAACCTTCTTTGCTTCTTCCAGCTTTAGATAGCTGTCTCATTCCGTGGCTTGTGGCACCACACTCTAGTCTCTGCTTTCTTCTTCCCTCTGTCTGCCTCAAACCTCCCTGCTTCCCTCTCATAAGGGCACTTCTCACTGGATTTAGAAGATCTCCAGATAATCCAGGATGATGTCATCTCAGGATTGAACAATTAATCCCATACTCACAAGTCTTTTCACAAATAAGGCATCGTTCACAAAACCCAGGGACTGAATGTGGATATCTCTTATTGAGCTGTTCTTCATTCTTCCACAGGAGTGCAAGGTGACCTCATCTATAAGACATGCCCAATGCTCACACTTTGAACCATAAATACAAGCGCTGTGGTCCCAGCATCCTTGTGAAGCCAAGACAGAAAGAAGCGAGTGCAGGGCCTGCAAGAAGGGCATCTGAGGTCTAAGACTAGCAAGATGAGGACTGGGAGGAAGCGCTTGAAAATAAAACGCCCACAGAATTCAATGCTGAAACTCCAAGTTTCATTCCATTCTTGGAGGGACCGGTAGATGGCAGACAATACAGACATGTATCTGGCGGCAATCGCCTGCATCCAGACCTTCATACTATGGTTTTTCTAGACTGGAATCTCTTACAACTCTCAGTGTCTGACAGACAAGGGACTTTTTTCAGCACAAACATCACCTCTACCAGGAAGCCAACCTGGCTTTCTCATAGAAAATTAAGCTCAACAAAATGATTTGTAAGTTCCTTGGACAGCAAAGATCACATTTTCCTGTCATGTGACTTCTAAAAATTATTCTAACTATGTAACTTTGAACATTGCTTGCAGTTCATCTTGCATGTTTTAAATGGTTTGACTTCCATCTTCAGTGAATTATTCAGAGGGTAGAGGGATTTCTTGTACAAACACCATAGTAAAAACTCTCCACTGGCTGCCTAAAGGTGTCATCTTCTGGGAGCTTCCTTCATTTATGCACTTGGTTGAGAATGAATTATGTAACTCACTTTTTCTAAAGATCCACACTAGCTCCCACTCTGTAGTTGGCACGATGCTCGGGGCTGGACTTGCCAAAGCAAGCACGATTCGGTTTCTTTCCTCAGGAACCCATGATGCAGCTCAGTCAAGGCAGAACCTATTGACTTCAGAGTTGAATATGCCTTAAAAGTAACATAAATTTATTCCACCAAATACTTGTAAGATATTTTGCTCAGTAAAAGAAGGCAGTCTTTCTGGTAAATAATTTTTCACATAACCTCAGGTGCTATTAGTAGCAAGTGTTATTACTCTAAACAAATGAGAAGAAATGATAATCAAAATAGCCAACCTAAGTTTTAAAAATTATTTTATTAATAAAAATTATGCTTGATTTAACTTGAAGTTGATCATTTAAGATTCACACACTGATACAGCAAAGACATCTTTTCCACATGTCAACATTGAGCATAATCTGTTTGTTAGGTGTGACTGTGACGATTACTGAAAACTACCTAAAGGGTATAAATAGTGTCTCAGCCTTGTGAACCCAACAGTTACTCCTGGGACTTCAGGATGAAGCCTCAGTGTGGCATTCATTTCCTTTACAAACTATCCCCAGCCTGTCTTTTAAGCTCCATCTTCTAGTCTCTTCCACTTTCTACCTGTTCCTTGCATTTACTTGCCCAGCCACCCCCCCCACACACACACACACACACACACACACACACACACACACTGTGCTACACTAAACACTAAATTTGATCTCTTGCTGTACCACGTAGTATCAGGCTACTAACTGATCTAAACCTCAACAGACGCATTAAACTTTGTTGCACACAGTAAGTGCCACATTCATATACAGAAGATCCTCAATAAAGGCTCTACGACAGCCTGAATTTTTCTCGCCTCCGAGTCCCCAGGCCCTTGTATAATCCATTTCCCCAGAGCGTAGGCATGAGCAGTGACTTGCTTCTAGCAGAGAACATACAGAAAAGTGACCAGATGCTACTCCTGTCATGTCTTCCTCTTGCTGGGACTCTTCCCTTGGCTGGCTCTGACGGAGCAAACAGCACACAGGCTGGGTCCTCTCTTACAGCAAAGGTGATGGCAGTCTCTGGCCACAGTAACAAACTGAGGCCCTCAGTTTAACTGCATGTGAACAATAACCACAAAATCTTGGGAGCTGAGCCTTCCTCAGTCAAGCCACAAGATGAGAACACAACGCTGGCTGACTCCTTGATCTCAGCCCTGCAGATAGCTCAGCTAAGTCATGCTTTGACGACCAGAGGGACTTAATTTCAGAAGAGCCAGAGGACTGTGGGAAATAAAGACTCACTCTTAAAGGGTGCACACAAAGTCCCACCTGCTCTGGGACCTCGGGTAGAGCAGTGATTTGAAAGGAGCCTGGGTCGGACCCACCTGCTCACCCTGGAGAACCTCCTAGAGAGGGAGGCGGAAACTGGAGCTTATCCTAGGGGCACAGGCACTGCTGGCAGCTATTTTGGGCGCTCTTTCTACCACATCGACACTGGTGTTGGCAAGTGCTATTTTGGAACCTTCCCTCTAGTGTATTAGTCCCAGTAGCCAGCACCGCCCACCAGCCTGTGAGCACAAGTACTGGGATGCCTCAACCAAGAAATCAGCGGGACAGAGACACAGCCCTGTCCATTAGCAGGCTTGCTGCCCCAAGACCCCCTGAGCCCACGAGCTCCCTCAGGACCTGGCCCTGCACACCAGGGCTTCAGCACAAGCCCCCGGACTAGTCTGACACCACAGGGAGCCAGCAGCAGCCCTGGGACCTCCTGGGTCCTGGGCCCTGGCCCCACCCAACAGCAGGCCAACACGAGCTCCAAGACTCCACGGGCCTCTCAGTCACCACAATGGGATTCAGCAGCACCCGGCAGCAGACTAGGGACGTTCTCTAAATAAAGAAACAAGAAAAGGAAAGAAAAAGAGAAAAAATGGCAGAAAAACCAAGAAAGAGTTCAATGTAATGGCTATAAGCATGATCTAAGAACTCAGGAGAAGAATGGATGGATGGACAGGGTGAAGAGTCAGAAATTTCTAACAGAGCGTTAGAAAATATAAAGAAGACTAAACAGAGGTGAAAAATACAAGACCAAAAATGAGAAATATACTAGAAAAAATCAATACTAGACTAAATAATACAGAGGAATGGATCAGTGAGCTGGAAGGTAAGAGAAGTGAAAATCACTCAAGCAGAACATAAAGAGGAAAAGGGAATACAAACAAAGGAGGACACTATATGAAGCCCCCTGGACAGCATCAAGTGGGCTATCATCCACATTATAGGGGTCCCAGGTGAGGAAGAGTGGACGGCAGCGAGGCATAAGGCATTTGAAGATATAACTGCTGAAATCTTTCCTCCACTGGTAAAGGAAACAGCCATTTAGGTTTTCTGAAATGTCACAAAAACTGAGAGTCACAAACAGGATCAACCCAAAGAGGACCACATCAAGACATACAGTGAATTAAAATGACAGAAATTAAAGATAAAGAGAGAATATTAAAAGCAGCAAGGGAAATGACATACAAGGGCACTCCCATAAGGGTATGAACTGATTTTTCAGCAGAAATGCTGACCAGAAGGGGGTGGCACGCTATATTTAAAGTGATGAAAGGGAAATACCTACACCCAAGAATACTCTACCTGGCAAGGCTTTCATTCAGATTTGATGGAGAAATGAAAAGAGTTTTACAGACAAACAAAAGCTTAAAGAGGTCAGCACCACCTAACCAGCTTTACAAGAAAAGACTTCTCTATGTAAAAAAAGAAAAGGCCATAACAAGAAATATGAAAACTACAAAAGCAAGAATCTCATGGCTAAAAGCAAATAAACAGTAAAGGTAGTAAGTCTGCAATATATAAAGCTAGTAGGAAGGTTAAAAGAGAAAAGCAGCAAAATCTTCTGTGTCCACAATAAGCAGTTAAGGGAAGCACAAAAGATACAGAATATGACAATAAAACAGTAAACATAGCAAGGGAGTAAAAATGTACATTTGTTAAAATGCATTGGAATATACCGACCAGCAACCTAAAATAATCACATATACATAATATATGTATGTATACTATACTATACTATGTATAGAGGGGGAATATAGCCAACAACTATGTAATATCTTTGTACGGTGATGCATACCTAGACATCATGATGAGCATTATTAAATGCACAGAAATATCAAATGACTATGTTGTGTAACAGAAACTAACATAATACTGCAGGTCAATTATATTCCAAAGAAACAAAGAAGCAAACAAACAAACTCATTGGAAAAAAATCAGATTAGCAGTTACCAGATGCAGGATGTGGAGTGGGGAACTGGATGAAGGTGCTCAAAAGATATAAACTTCCAGTTATGAGATAAATTAAGTGCTAGTGATGTAATAAGCAACATAACAAATAAAACTAGCACTGCTGTATGTTTATATATGAAACTTTCTAAGAGAGTTCTCAACACAAGGAAAAAGTTTTTTCTGCTTATTTCGGATCTCAATGAGATGATGGATGTTCATTAACCCCACTGTGATAATCATTCATGACATATGTAAGTCAAATCATTATGCTCTACACTTTAAACTTAAGAAGTACCGTATTTCAATTTGCTGTTGTTATTGTTTAGTTGCAGAATCATGTCAAACTTTTTGAGACCCCATAGATCGTAGTTCACCAGGACCCTCTGTCCATGGGATTTTCCAGGTAAGAACACTGGAGTGAGTTGCCATTACCTTCTCCAGGGGATCTTCCCAATCCAGGGATCAAACCCTCGTCTTCCACATCACCTGCACTGCAGGCAGATTCTTTCCTGCTGAGCCACCAGGAAACTATGTCAATTACATCTCAATAAAATTAGAAGAAAAAAATTCAATAAATAAATAAAATCTTTTCACTTCTTTTTCCTTTTAAAAATAATAATAATAATTCTCAAACATGGGGACTCAGGACTTCATAGATGATCAGGTGACACTGTTGTCTTTAAAACAAGCTTAACAACTAAGGTTTGTTTCACATGGTCAGTGCAGCCACCATGTAGCGGGAAGACACCCTGCTGATACCCACCTGGCCTGAGGCCTTGGTGGACCACGGACAAGGTGGAGCCTCCAGAAGGCAGAACGATGCCACAGCTTCCTCCTGTCAGGGCAGAGATGCTTCCTCTGCCAGTGGGACCTCTAGAGGCTAGGTTCTGTGGGTTGTGTGCACCCTTTCTTCTTTTCTCCTGAAGCAGGTTTCTGTGTGATAGTTCTGGCTCAGCTTCTCCACCATGTATGAACGTCTTTGTGCACAGACACTGCAGGGCTCATAAATCTCTGGGTCCAAGGAGTCGCCTCAGACTAGGCAAACTGGCCTAACACTTTGCATGTTAAGCTAGAAGCAGTCTTTGACAGGGATATAGTTGCTTGCTTAGGACAGCAGTGATGTGCTTGTTCTACATTTCAAAAATTATCTTGTGATGAGAGGTGTGGATTGTTGCAGAAATAGTTAACCATCCACCAGAGGTCCACATTTTCCACTACAGAGTAAAAATGTCCCTGGGATTGATGAGCACTCTATTTTGACCGCCTTGTAGAATCCTAAAATAAGATGAATCTCTGGCTGGCTATGAATGAGTTTTCTAGAATAAGAAGGGTGCTTTAAGATAAGGTCGTAAGATGCTGAGACAAACAATTTATTTCACAGTATTAGAAAATGGATTGGGGACAGGAATTCCATTTATAAAATTTAAAGCAAATAATTTCTTTTCTTACAGATAAGATTCTTCAGATCATAAGAAGGCTTTCAAGGAAAGTATCTAGCCTTCAGGGACATAGACAAGAAGAGACTGACATCACAAACAGCAACACTGGAGATGAGGTGCTGTAACAGGAGGCTCTCATTTCTAAGGGTAGGATGAGAAAAGCAAGGTAGCATTAACTGGGATCCAGCTTTGCACATGGCTTAGCTATTGTCCTGATTTATTAGCTGTGACCCTGATTTCTTGTCTGTGCCCTGAGGCTGGCCAACAGGCAGAGAAAACTGTGACTTTTCATTTACATGAATTGGCACAGCCTGAGAGGAAGTGTTAAGGTTTTTCTGTATTCCCACAACTGTGAAGGAGAAAAGTAATTGCTATTCATCAGAAAAATTATTATAGAGCTCTGAAAAGACCATTCAAGGTCTAAGACAGACATTAAGCCAGTTACACCTTAAAACCAAAATTCAGAGTAACTATCCATATCTGACTGTAGACATCATTTTGGCATTTCCAGGAAACAGGTCTTCAGCATATTTAGAGCAGGTGCTGCCTGACTGCTGAGAGGAAGAACCCATTCCTGCCACACTATCCCCAGAAGGGAGAGACTCCAGTGCCATGTAATATGTTTGTCTTGGCATTCCCACAGTTTGCACATTGCCCAGTAAATGGAGAGAGAACATTTTTTCTGGACATGGGGTTAAAAATCAGAGATTTATCAAGCTACAGCACCAAATCATGACTGATAAACAGGCTTTCCCCAACTAAGAACACTCAAGTTTGCAGAGTCATCAGTGCATGCAGCAGTAAGGACAGAAAGCAGCAACCGGGCTGTGTGTTAGTAACTGTGTAATCAGCACTGTCCCTCCTTGTTCCTTGCTTCTGCACAAATCCACCTGAGCAGACGGAACTAAGAGAAAAGGCAGGGAAGCTGCAGGTGGTGAAAGGATAGATGTGTTCCTTCCCTGGCCTCTATGCGCGATACAGCACCACCAAATGCCACTGGCTATCGGCAGCTCTGATCCAAAAGGCCAAAAATGCCACTGGCTATCGGCAGCTCCGATCCAAAGGGTCAAAACGGCAATACCAAAGTCATTGCTGCTAGTCCGGAGTAGGGATTACAACAGGAATACACAAGCAGCCTCCCACTTTGGACTACCTGTGCTGTAAATGCTTGCCTAGGATGCAAGGGAGCCCGGAGTTTGAAAAACAACACCGACACTGAATCAAGATCAGACATCTTTCAAATTAGTCAGGTGGAGAAAAATTAGAATGCCATATCCAAGGGGATTCTCCAGTACTTCAGGACTTCCTGAGGTGGGAAAGGGCCTTGCATAATTCATTTGCATTTGCAAAGTAAAGCGGTTTCAGCCAGACAGTGGGAGATTGAGCAACTATCTGAAAACAAACAAACATTAATTGGGTAGTTTCTTTTTCTAAACTCAGCATAAAATATAACCACTTATCTCTGAGACACTTACTTCACTTTAATTCAAAATTTTCTATTTATTAATACTAAATAAATACATGCTACCAGTTCACTCCATTTCTGGCTTCCCAGGGTGACTTTAGGGCCAGATGGTTTAGTGTCAGCCAGGAACAGGTTTCATCTTCTTCCTTTACACCAATTATTATGAGCCTTAAAACTTCATCAAATCTTAATCTCTAAGACAAGAAAAAACAAGGATGTGAACTGACCACAAAATTTTCAGCCTGTTGGTAAGCACAATTCCGTTCCCAAAGATGCAGGACATTTTGTGGATGTGAAACTTACATTTTCAAGACTTTTCTTTTAAAATCGATTTTACTCACTAAGAAGGATGCAGTCTAACAGAACAGAAAAGGAAATGATGGCATAGTAACAGGTGTTATGGGGCCACAGTCACTCTCGATAATGAAAAATAGATATTGACTACTCAACAGATGGCCATAACTACTCGATACTGTCCCAGAATACCCCTGTGCCACATCAAAGGCAGTGATGAATTACCAACAGGAAGCAATACCCCAAATTGATTTTTTGCCTCTTTTTATATGGGCACTAAGGACACAAAGCAAGGTTTAAACTGCACTCAGGATGTTGGAAACTTTTGTTTCACAGAGAAGGTGGCATAAGTGTAAACAGGATGCCCTCCTCAAATGGGGATGATTTCCGCCCAGGGGTCTGCATTTCCAACCCCTGACTCCTGGCCTTCTTGCTTCCCCAACACACTTGGAAAACTCTTCCTCTTCTAACCTGCTCCTCTTTTTCTGGAAATGGCAGCTTGAATCATCTTTGAGTAATAGAATAATCACCATGCTCAAAGACCATTGAGGATGTTTGAAAACAGGCTTCTGTCCAGCAGACAGAAGAGCATTGCAAGAAAGCACAGACCCACAGACTGCAAGCTCTGTGTGCTCATTTCTTCAGGGGGTGTGCGCTGGAGAGGCACTCCATTTTTGCACATGTGTACACTGGTATCTGTAATCTACAAAATGATGAGGTGAGCATTACTTCCAATAAGATTTATTTCTCCCAATTTTAAGTGTGATGCATTCCAACTGTGCAGCATTTTGAATGAAGCCTTGATAAAGCATGCTGAAGGAAATTTAAATCACCCATAATCCTGGGATAACTACAGTGAACCTTTTAGTCCATACCGTGTCAGTCTTTCCCTCACTATTTACATAGAATATACTCAGACACACATATATGCACAGAGAGAAGTAAAAGGGAAGGCATGGATGTGTACACAATCTGTGTAGTCTCTGAATACACATCTTTGATACACAGAAGAACTATAGACTACATGTTATTAAGAACTTTTTGAGGTAACTCATTCATTGGATGGATGCAGCAATTGAGACAGGTGCTTAAAAGAGGATTTTCACAATGACCCAGCTACCCCTGGAGGGAAGCAGTCTGCCTCTGAGTGCAATGATCTCTCCACTGGGCCCTGAAAGTTAAGGAGAAGTGTCTCCTTGCAACTTGACATTAGACCTTGGGAATATCACAAACAAAAATCCACCAGTATGACACACTGCTAAAAAGCCTGGAGCTGCTTAGGGGTTCTATGAGCAGGCCCAAGGCTCAAAGGAACACTGTATCCATTCAGCTGTTTCTGTGACAGCAAAGATACAGGACTGCAAGCTTGCTAAGTAATTTGATCCAGACCTCCTCTCAGACACCACTTTCCCTTGGGATTGGGAATCCCATTTGCCAGGGGGAAAACAACCTATTTTTAAAAGTGGAGAGTTTCTGCAAGATGCCTGAACTGTGTCTTTGCTTTAAGAGTAGGATATTGTAATAGGAAAAAATCTTTTGTAATCCATTACAAGTTAATCACTAAAGGGACGTTTCCCATAAGCTTAAATTATACATAATGGCCCATCTCTGGGAACCCTCCCTTCTAGGTAAAGAGCATTAAGCAAAAAAAAAAGAAATACCTTTGTTCAGCTCAAGGGAAACATCCTGACAGGTCCATCTGTCAATGCTGCTGAGAGGAAGAAATTAACACCTGCCCTCCTGAGGCTGAAGGGAACCAGGAAGTGTTTGACCTTACTCCCTCCGCTTTAACTCAGGCAATTTAGTTCTTTGGGGTATAAGCCTACCATCTTCTCAGTTGGCTGACTTTCTGAATAAAGTCATTATTCCTTGCCCCAACAACTCGTCTCTTGGTTATTGCCCTGTCTTGCAGCAAGCAGTATGAATTTAGACTCAGTAACAAATTTGGGGGAGCTAGCCAGGAGCCTTGCTGCTTGTGGCCAGCCTGCCCCAGCTGGGGAATTTTCAGGTAAGGTCCTCGCAGCTACCAGGACCACCTTTCCTGAGGATCTGCCCTCCAAAATCCCCTGACACTGCACTGGCTGCCCCAGCGCTTGGCAGCTGGCACAAGGAATCGTCAATTGGGAGCCAAGGGGCTCCTTACGTTAGGGTGAGTCACTCTGGTGTGTACAGCCAGGAACTCTTGTTTCCTCTTCATTTATTGCTTTTTCTATGGAAAAAAAGCCAACTTGTTTTGTTTTTGAGTGGGGTAGCCCGTTGGAGAGAGGGAAGAGTGGCTGGACTTCTACCCATTCTGTTGACCTGTTTGCTTCTTTGGAAGCTAGCATGTGTTGGTGTTTTGTCTTGAAAGGGGCAGAATGCTTCAGCTACCACCTAAAGAAAGTCCTCTGAGGCATATTTTGGATAAAGGACCTGATTATAGCTCTGAACTCACAGGTGAGAGGAAGAGGACACCTTACCATAACAACATGTGGCCACAGTGCCTGTTAAGATCCCCACAGGGGTTCAGGAAGGGTTATCTTGGGACCCCGTGCACCACGAGCTGCTGTTCTTGCTGTGTTAATTACACCATTCACGGTCTCCTGCACTGTTGGTATATTTAAATCCCCAAGACCAAACCTGAGGGTTTATTTAGAATTTCTATTTGTTCTTTGGCTTTTTTTTTTCATTTTGTGTGGTATTATTTCTCCATTCACAGCCAACAGTTCTGTGATACTTCAAACTTTTACTACATCAGATGGAGGAAGGTAATAGGGAAAAAAAAAACGTCTGTTCTTGCCCAGAAGTGGGACAGTCCAAGGAACAAGAGAAAGGTTCCATTTCATCCCTAAAATCCCCAAAACATACAAGTAGAAATAGAAGTGTCTTTTTCATAAATACAAGTATAAGGATTTAGCTATGCAGACAGATGACCTTGATTCATCCCATTACCCAAAGCCCAGTTTGAATCCAGGGTCTTTTATAACTGATGGGTTTTACATTGTTGCACCCAATTCACAGCTAACTTTTGGAATGGCAACTGTGAGTTCCCTGTGTTTGTTTGTATATGTGTTACAGATGTGTGGCACTGCCAAAATTAATTTGTAAAAGCTCTATTTAATTGGCTTAAAGAAAATTGCTTTTATAAATACACAAATATAAAGGAAACTGGCCAGAGTGAGCTTCAGGTCCACATGATCTAGGAAATACTCAATATTGAATTAATATCTGTTGCTAAGGATAGCTTAAGCTTGTCAGTTTGATATAGATGTCTTTAGAGTCATCAACATTAAGTATAATACTTCCACTGTATCGAGGTTTACTAGAAACCAAATAATACCCTATTCCTGATACGAAGTTTGTCCACAGGAAAATAACAATGTGAGAAAGTTTTTAAGTAAGTAAAATAAAGATGAATGAAGAGAGTTTTCGGGTAAACTCCATGGGGATAATACTTTGGGAATGATTATCTAGAACAGCCTCTCCAGATTTTCAAAACTTGAAGCTAAATAAGTTCTAAAATAAGATTGAAATTAATTAAGAGAATACATCTTAGAGATATAGTGATATAAAACCTGAATTTGGTTCTCTAAGAGGACAAAGTTTTCTTAAAATATTGAACTGCTTTTGGTAATAGATTATGAGTTTGTTTAAGTGATCTGTAGTGACCACTGAGATCTTTTATTATCCCTGGTTAAAATTTTTTAATATTTTTGACAAACTTATCTAGTTCTAAATAGAGTTGATTTGACCTCTGGCTAACTTTGAGGTTTCCAGAATGCCCCTACAATACCTGAAATTATTTGTTTTCTTTCCATCTCAGGAATATTAATGTAATTGAGCTTGTTCAGTGTGTTGAATTGCATGGGAGGTATCATCAAATGAGTGATAAAACTTTTTTAGGCTGTATTACATTGGTAAACATTATTAATATATGCATTATATATTATTAATATATACATTCTAGAAATTGTATGGGGTTGCTAAAATTCTGGTATATTCTGGTAAATGATCAGTCATAATTTACAGTGAAGTGAAAGTCGCTCAGTCGTGTCAGACTCTTTGCAACCCCATGGATAGTCCATGGAATTCTTCAGGCCCAAATACCAGAGTGGGTAGCCTTTCCCTTCTCCAGGGGATCTATCAAACCCAGGTCTCCCACATTGCAGGCGGATTCTTTACCAGCTGAGCCACAAGGGAAGCCCAAGAATACTGGAGTGGGTAGTCTACGGCTTCTCCAGCAGAGCTTCCGGACCCAGGAATCGAATCGGGGTCTCCTGCATTGCAGGCGGATTCTCTACCAGCTAAGCCACAAGGGAAGCCCAAGAGTACTGGAGTGGGGTAGCCTATCCCTTCTCCAGCAGAGCTTCCTGACCCAGGAATGGAATCGGGGTCTCCTGCATTGCGGGCGGATTCTTTACCAGCTGAGCCACAAGGGAAGCCCACTGTCACAGCAGTAGTCAAATTTCTGTTGACATGCACTGCAATTCTGCTTGGTTGATGCCAAAACAAAAAAACTTTCTTTTAATAGTTGGGCTTCCGTGGTGGCAAGGCCTTGAAAAGGAAAATCAAGCAAAAGTGGCTGAACAAAATTCAAGAAATTCAGCAAAACAAATGAAGACCTCTCTGAATTTTTGGAAAGGATTTTATGAGACCTACAGACATCAGGTCCTGAGGCCCCTAAAAATATTAGAATGGTAGATTTGATCTTTGTGGGCAAAATGCCTCAGACATCAGGAGAAAGTTGCAAAAATTAGATGGTACATTTGGAATGAACCCTTCTCAACTGGTAGATTTGCTGTTAAAGTATTCAACAGAGGATAGCAATAGAAGAAAAAAGATGCGAGACCAAACATCACTTTTTTTGGCAGTGGAATTGGATTCCCAAAAGGCAAGTAACTTGAAGTAAGGCTCTACTGGGGATGGAACAAAGTGCCTACTATAAGGAGGAGGGACACTGGAAAACAGATTCCCTAGACTAAAGCACAACAATGAAAGAACCTCATGTATGGCAGAGAGAGGAACACTCTGAATGAAGAGGCCGGGGCTCCCTTGGATTTGAGGGACCTAATTCCCCACAGAGGCCTCAGGTAAAATTGACATTGGGGAATGGGCTGATTACTTTTCTGATAGACCTCATCCTGACATTATTCACCAGAAAACTTTGAATCAGAGTCCACCAAAAGACTGAAATATAGACTTAACTGAAATGTCCAAACTGCAAAAATTGCAGTTAACCTGCTAGTGTTTGTGTGGACACATTCTCAGGATAGATGGAAGCATGAACCACATGGATATAAAATCTCTGAAGTGGTGCCACTTAGAGAAATTATCCAGCTTTGGATTGAGGTTTTAACACAATGTTCATCCTACAGACCACAATCAACAGGAAGACAAATCATATATTAAAAGCCAAGAAATGAATCATATATTAAAAAGAAATGTCACTAAAATGTCAAGAATCATTTAACTTTGGATAAGACCTTGCCAACTGCCCACTACAGATCAGAAGCAGGCTTAAATTAAGCCCCTTTAAAATACTGTATTCGGGGTATCTGCCCAGGTACTTGTTCTTGTTCAGTTGCTCTATCGTGTTCAAGTCTTTGTGACCCGTGGACTGTAGCACATTGGCTTCCCTGCCCTTCACTTTCTCCTGGAGTTTGTTCAAATTCATGTCCATTGAATTGATGATGCCATCCAACCATCTCATCCTCTGTTGTCCCCTTCTCCTCCTGCCTTCAATCTTTCCCAGCATCAGAGTCTTTTCCAATAAATTGGCTCTTTGCAACAAGTGGCCAAAGTATTGGGGCTTCAGCACAGTCCTTCCAATGAATATTCAGGGTTAATTTCCTTTAGGACTGACTGGTGTGATCTTCTGTAGTCCAAGGGACTCTCAAGAGTCTTCTTGAGCACCACAGTTCAATCCTTTGGTGCTCAGCCTACTTTATAGTCCAACTCACACATCCACACATGACTACTGGAAAGACCATAGCTTTGACTACATGGACCTTTGCTGGCAAAGTAATGTCTCTGCTTTTTAATATGCTGTCTAGGTTTGTCATAGCTTTTCTTCCAAGGAGCAAGTGTCCTTTAATTTCACAGCTGCAGTCACCACCTGCAGTGATTTTGGAGCCCAAGAAAATAAAGCCTGTCACTGTTTCCATCGTTTACCAATATAGAAGAATCAATGCTAAAAGACCTAGAGGTTGCCAGTTATATTAAAACTTTTGGGCACTGTACTATTCATGAGTCTGCCTCCAACAGGTCTGTCATCCAACTGAAGTAGATAATTCCATTACAGCTGGAGAATTAGTAACCAATTTGTTTCAGTTCAGTTCAGTCACTCAGTCATGTCCGACTGAGACTCCATGGACTGCAGCACGGCAGGCTCCCCAGTCCATCACCAACTCCCAGAGCTTACTCAAACTCATGTCCATTGAGTCAGTGATGCCATCCAACCATCTCATCCTCTGTCATCCCCCCTTCTCCTCTCACCTTAAATCTTTCCCAGCATCAGACTCTTTTCAAATGAGTGAGTTTTTTCCATCAGGTAGCCAAAGATTGGAGCTTCAGCTTCAACATCAGTCCTTCCAATGAATATTCAGGACTGATCTCCTTTAGGCTGGACTGGTTGGATCTCTTTGCAGTCCAAAGGACTCTCAAAAGTCTTCTCCAACACCAGTTCAAAAGCATCAGTACATCAGCTCTCATCTTTCTTTATGGTCCAACTCTCACATCTATACATGACTACTGGAAAAACCATAGCTTTGACTAGATGGAATGTGGTTGGCAATGTCTAGGTTGGTCATAACTTTTCTTCCAAGGAGCAAGCATCTTTTATTTCACGGCTGCAGTCTCCATCTGCAGTGATTTTGGAGCCAAAAACTAAAGTCATTCATTGTTTCCATTATTTCCCCATCTATTTGCCATAAAGTGATGGGACCAGATGCCATGATCTTAGTTTTCTGAATGTTGAGCTTTAAGCCAACTTTTTCACTCTCCTCTTTCACTTTCATTAAGAGGCTCTTTAGTTCTTCTTCGCCTTCTGCCATAAGGGTGATGTTATCTACATATCTGAGGTTATTTATATTTCTCCTGGCAATCTTGATTCCAACTTGTGCTTCATCCAACCCAGCATTTCTCATGATGTACTCTGTATATAAGTTAAATAAGCAGGGTGACAATATGCAGCCTTGACATACTCCTTTTGCTTTTTGGAACCAGTCTGTTGTTCCAAGTCCAGGTTTAACTGTTGCTTATTGACCTGCATACAGATTTCTCAAGAGGCAGGTCAGGTGGTCTGGTATTCCCACCTCTTGAAGAATTTTCCACAGTTTGTTGTAATCCATACAGTCAAAGGCTTTGGCATAGTCAATAAAGCAGAAGTAGATGTTTCTATGGAACTCTCTTGCTTTTTCTATGATTCAACAGATGTTGGCAATTTGATCTCTGGTTCCTCTGCCTTTTCTAAAACCAGCTTGAACATCAGGGAGTTCACGGTTCACATACTGTTGATGCCTGGCTTTGAGGATTTTGAGCATTAGTTTGCTAGCGTGTGAGTTGTGTTCAATTGTGAAATAGTTTGAACATTCTTTGTCATTGCCTTTCTTTGAGATTGGAATGAAAACTGACCTTTTTCAGTCCTGTGGCCACTGCTGAGTTTTCCAAATTTGTTGGCATATTGAGTGCAGCACTTTCACAGCATCATCTTTTAGGATTTGAAATAGCTCCATTGGAATTCCATCTCCTCCACTAGCTTTGTTTGTAGTGATGCTTCCTAAGGCCCACCTGACTTTGCATTCCAAGATGTCTGGCTCTAGGTGAGTGATCACACCATCCTGGTTATCTGGGTCACGAAGAGTTTTTCGTATAGTTCTTCTGTGTATTCTTGCCACCTCTTCTTAATATCTTCTGCTTCTGTTAGGTCCATATCATTTCTGTCCTTTCTTGAGACCATCTTTGCATGAAATGTTCCCTTGGTATCTCTAATTTTCTAGAAAAGATCTCTAGTCTTTCCCATTCTATTTTCTTCCTCGATTTCTTTGCATTGACCACTGAGGAAGGCTTTCTTATCTCTCCTTGCTATTCTTTGGAGCTCTGCATTCAAATGAGTATATCTTACCTTTTCTCCTTTACCTTTAGCTTCTCTTTTTTTCTCCTCTATTTATAAGGCCTCCTCAGACAAATATTATTTGCCTGTTTGTACTTCTTTTTCTTTGGGATGGCCTTGATCACTGCCTCTGGTGCAATGTCACAAATCTCCATCCATAGTTCTTTAATTTTGTCCAAATAAATAGCACAGGAATTTAGTATACCTTTGGGGAACTGGAACCAAAACTTTAAGTTCAATTAAATTGAATAAATAAAATGCTAAGCAGTCCCACTGGGTTCAAATAGTCATGAAATACAAAGGATTGACTAAAGGTCCTAAGGAATATTCATGACTCCCATTCAACAGAATGTCTTCCTTTCTTTCCTCCCAAGATGGTGGAATGGATGTTGATAGTGGGGAGTTGTAGGGAAGAACATTTTGTAATCTATTATAAGCTGATTACTTAAAGGATATTGCCTATAGGCTTAAATTTCACACAATGGCCCATCTCTGGGAACTCTGCTTCGCAGGTAATAAGCCTTAAGCTAAAACACTGTTCAGCTCACAGACGACATCGTGACCAGGCCCACTTGTGGAATGGCTACAGGGAGGAAGAAATTATCACCTCCCCCCCAGAGACCGATGGGAACCAGAAAGTGTCTCACTTTATTCCCTCCCCTTTTAGTGTAAGATGAGCCTGAATTCTAACTCTGATAAGATGGTCCTATGGGGCATGAGCCCACCATCTTCTCAGTTTGATGGTCTTCCAAATAAAGTTATTCCTTGCCTCACAACTTGCCTCTTGATTACTGGCCTGTCATACTGTGAGCAATACAAGGTTGGACTCAGTAACAACATGGCAGTCAAACCCCCAAGTGCTGGACACTTCAGAAGATTCAGAAAGTCTGGAAGAGTGAGAGATTAGGGGCCCAGATTAGATTTGAACTGTGGTGTTGGAGAAGCCTCTAGAGAGTCCCTTGGACTGCAAGGAGATCCAACTAGTCCGTCCTAAAGGAGATCAGTCCTGGGTGTTCATTGGAAGGACTGATCTTGAAGCTGAAGCTCCAATACTTTGGCCACCTGATAACAAAGAACTGACTCATTTGAAAAGACCCTGATGCTGGAAAAGATTGAAGGCAGGAGGAGAAGGGAACGACAGAGGATGAGATGGTTGGATGGCATCACCGACTCAATGGACACGAGTTTGGGTGGACTCTGGAAGTTGGTGATGAACAGGGAGGCCTGGTGTGCTGCGGTTCATGGGGTTACAGAGTTGGACACGACTGAGCGACTGAACTGAACTGATTAGATTCAAGTCTTCACTACAGCTCTGAGGAAACGTTTTTCACTTTCCTTTTTGAAGGTTAAAATCAGTCTGTTCAGAGCCCTGCCATTTTGCAGTTCCACTGCATATTTATCATAAGTGCATATCACATATCACATATGCCCTATCCTATCTGTGACCAGTAAAGCTTCTGCTAATGCATCAGATGAGGAAATACGGCACTGTGCCAGTTATCCACATACTGCCTCTCAGCTCTGAATTTCTCCATTGCCTAATCCATGAAAGTGGATCTGGGCCCTATCAATGATTCTTTGGCCAATTGGCAGTAAGTTTTGTCATCGGGGATGCTGGAGAGACACTGTGGAGGTTCTGCTTCTGGGCTCCGGAGTGCTCCCTGAGCTGGCTGCTACAGCACGGCCACGCCTCCAGGGCCCAGCTCTTCAGTGCATGTGCTCTTCGAGCTCCAGGCTCCAGAGGAACAGCCCCCGGCCCCTGTGCCCAGCTCCCGCAGCACCCAGCTCCACAGTGACAGTATTCAATGGCACCCAGTGGCCAGCAGCTTCACAGCACCCTTCCCGGGTGGTTCTGTACTAGAATGAGTCCTTGGGTAAATGGATTTCCCCAGCAAGTTGAAAGTGGCTTTCTGGCAAGTTCCACTGGTACAGGACCACAGTGACTCCTTTGCTGTCCAGCGAGCCATGGGCACAGACCTTTGATGATGTCATCATCTCAGCATCTCAGCCCAGGGTCCCTTCCTGGGGTAGCTATCTTCCTTTTACATGATATGACTTTATTTATGAGTGTTCTCTGTACTTCTTACTAGCCCGTCTCCTTTACATCAACTCTGTTACAGTGAGAGCAATTCTTTATATTACACTATTAGAAAATTACATGGAAGTCGTCCTGTTCAGGCTTCAGAGACGAGAAAGCAGAGTAGGCCTCTGACCTCGGTTCTGACCTGCCTGACCAGGCACACCTGAAAAAGTGTCTGCTGTGAGTGCAAAACAAGCAGCCCTGCAGATGAGAGAGGGCGTGGGCTGGGATTGTTGAGCCCCTACAAGGGATCTGGCCAGCTGCCCTGGGGCTTAACAACTTTTCAAGATTTGCAAGACAAAACAAATAACAATGTTCAAAAAGAAAAAAAAAATTAACATAAAACCAGAGCTGCAATTTGTTCGCAGCCTGGGATTATAAGCAGGAACCCCCAAAGTACAATTTTGAAGTCTCAACAGTGGAGCCGAGGCGCTGCCTGGGACCTTTTCCCAAGTGGGACTCCAGATTGCTGTTTGCTGTCTGAGTCTGGGATGCTGCTTGGATGTCAGTCAAAACCCAATCTGATGATACATGTACTGTTATTATCCTTTACTATTCTATTTCTCTTTCCTTTAATGATTGCTTATTGCAAGTATGATACATAATCCCCTATTAAATATTAAAATTATTTGTGTATAATGAATGGTTTCTTTTGTTAAGAAATCCTTTGAATCTGAAAAGAAAGCACATACACTTTCCCCCTCAAACTACCCTGTAGCTTCTTTCTCCTGAGCTGACTGACAGACACAGGCATCAAGCTGTCAAAGTTCTGTGGCTGCAGACAGTATACACTGACTCAACTGAGAACAGCAGAGGATTCAGTGCAGGATGTGCAGCAGTTTACAGAATGAAGGGAAGGCGTGGAGGCCAGGCCTGGGAAAGAGATGGACCTTGGCAGATGGAGGGTTCTAGGAGCCAAAGCTGATGGGAAGGGCCTGATGGAGTCAGCCTCCCTTAAGCTGAACCTGGAAGATGCTGCAGGCAAGCAACATATGTAGGGCATGCCCAGGAGTAGGAGAGGCAGGGAAGCAAGGGAGGGCAGGAGGGAGAGCCAAGCAGGGTCTTAGCTGGAGGCAGACTGACCCCGTGGGAGCACTCTGGAGCACAAACACAAGGACAGAATTATTCCACCAGGCAAAAGGGCCAGGCTCTTGCTCTGGCTGTCACTGGCAAGCCCTCCTCCAGGCAGGGTGGCTCTATTCAGCCAAGGGATGTGCTCTGGAAAGTTGCTAAGCTGGCAACACAACAGCAGCATCTTCCAAGACATCATAAGAGAAGTAAGGAAAGAAATGGCAGCCTCAAACAGACACAGGGAATTACCCTCTGAATGGGGACAGACTTTACCACAATCTTGCCACAGCAGCTTTAAGATGAAACACAGGAGTGAGACGGCAGGAAAATGCAAACAGCTGAAGCACTTCCAAGCCTTGTTTGCTGTTTTCATCTGAATGAATCCTCCCAATTCCATGTGATTCCAAAACATGTCCTGTCTCACTAAGCTGCAGATCCCCTGGCTTGGGAGGACTGGAGCAGAGCAAACCATATGCCTCCTTGATTGGGAAAGAAGCGCAGAAGAGAAGGCCGTGGGGCTTGTAAGATGTTCGATGTGTTTGGGAAATTTTTAAATCTAGCAATATTCATGTGAGGAACCTAGGTTAAAATTTTAAGTCCCCCAAATGCTGAAACCCGGAGGCAGGCCATGCCTCACTGGAGATAACTTACTCCTTATCTGGTGACTCGGAGTCTCCTGGTCCTTCACAAGCCCCATTCTATTACTCCTTAACTGATGACTTATAACCTAGTTTCCTGACCTTGCAAAAGAGACCCCCTCTCAAAAAGATGTATTTACTGTCGGATTTTTCCGGGTAATTGTTTCTCTAAGAACTGGCCAAGCGCTGCAGGGTGGTCAGTCAATTGTTTCGACTTAATTACCTGCAGACCTACCCCACCAATCAAATGTCCTCACCCCGCCTACACCTGCCTATGGCCCCCTACCACATTGTTCCCAACATCCTGACCCCTCCCACACCTGCCTGTGATTTTTCGGTATAAAAGTTCCTCACAATTGATGTTCGGGGTTCATCTCCTTGAGTGGAGACTGAACCCCGGCGCGTCGGCCTAATAAATCCTCTTGCTGATTGCATCGAATTCTAGTCACTGTGGTCTTTGGAGCGACAGATTCTGAGAAAAGGCCGCGAGGTCGTACACATGTATATGTCAATTGTTTCATTTGCTTGGAAGGTGCTAGTAGTCAAATAGTTCCTACATTCCCCAAAGTCATACTCCCATGGAAGAGGTCTGTGTGTTTCTTCATTGTTTCTGATTCCATTTGTCTCACTTGCCCTTGACATGCTGCTTCCCAACATTTCAGCATGTACTCTGAGTTTAGCTATGCAGTATTTTAAAGAAATGTTACCAGTCTCTTCACTTGAAGTGCAGAATTAACAGGATAAAATCAGAGTAGAATTAACAAGATAAAATCAGAAAAGGGATTATTTTCAAGGCACACGCATGAAAATGGTGCTATTTCCCAAGATGAAGGGGAATGGGAGTCCAGAAAAAGTATCCTAGGTGCAGCCTCCTGAGTCATGAGCTGGCCCTCCTTCTCCCTGCCCCTGCAGCTGCGCCTCCATCCGTGACACCTACTATACCTGCTCAGAGGTTAAAGGGTCTTTTTTTTTCCAACAAGGATAGGATGTTTCACTGTGTTTTCCACACAGATAGAAATAAGACTTTTTTTGATGAGGAAAAAAAAAGTCTTTACAAAAACAATCTATAATTAATCAGTAACAAAATTTAAATAAGTCAAGTACTCTGCATTTGAAATTCAATTTTACAGACATTCAAGATTAGTGAATTCTGGTAGGAAAAAGAGACTAGCAGGAAGGGAAGAGATATCCTTTCAACTAATGAAAAATCATGAACTCTTTTCCTTAGATTGTTTCGGGGCAACACACAGCATAGTTACTGAAGAAGGGTTATTTAAGGAAGACTTAAAGAGTTTCAAGTTGAGTGATCTTCAGACTGAAAACTATCTTAAGATTTTCCAAGAAATTGAAGCTTTCCTTGCAAGGGTGGACAGCACTAGTCCTTCCTGAAAGTCCTTCAAGTGGCCTGATTCCAGTTTTAAATGCATCCATTTCTGGTGGCACTTCTCATTTTTCTACCAGGAATATTTGAACCATAGCTGAAAACACACATCAGCGTTTCATTAAAAGCAGTCCCAATTGTTCCAAAAGGTTAGTGAGATGCTTTTTCTTGCCTAAAGTTTGAGCCCATGATCTTCCAGAGCACTTAGCAGCAAGGTTTAAGCACCACTGTATGTCCAAAAACCAGAGACACAGAATTAAAGGGTACCATGATTTCAGGACTATTTAGAAAAGGATGGAATAAATGAAACAGATTATATATTTGATGTTCAAAAGATACCCACGGTTAGTATTAAGCAAGATTCCTGTGAACACATGTATATTACAGTAAGAACTGCTAGCTCTATCAGGTGTTAGGGAAATCTAAAATATAATTGGCCAAAGGATTTTTCTAGAAAACTAATTTTTAGTTATTGCAAACAGCCATATCACTTTAGTTCATTTATTTCAGCTATTATAGAGAAACATTATAGAAACGTGATCATGCAAAATTAGTATTATCTTGGAAAGTATTAATATGTAGCAAGGAAAAGCCACCTTCCCAAAGAGAATGCTTTCCCCTTTAGAAGTCTAAATCCAAGCTGACTTGCCTAAATTGACCAGGATTTCATTTGTGTGAAAGGAGAAGTCCAAACGATACTGTAGCTGTCTAGTAAATTCCTCACAGAGGATTCCAGTGAGATAAAAGCTTCAAATACATTCAGGTTCCTTTTCTGTTTCTCAAAAAAACCACATAAACTGCTGAGATCTATCATGCTGTATTTTGGCCCCAGCAATTGCCTGATCATTACTCAGCAGACAGCTAAGTTCTGTTCTGTCCTCTTCTCTTCTCTCATTACTTCCCTGGAAAAGATCTTCTACTACACATCAAAGCAACAAAGAGCACCAAAAGGTGATTTGATTCTCAAATCCACATTAACCTGCTGATCCAAACCCATGGGACATCACAAATAAGAGGAGCAGAGACCCACCTGTTCCAGAGAGCATCTCTCAGGGATCTACATGAAGGAAGGAAGTTGGCCTCGCGTTTTTACCAGTAATACACACCACTTACCTACCAGAGGAACACTTGTATATCCTGACACTCTGCCTCCAATATCTTCCTGCTGTAGTGAAACACGGTGATATCATTTCAAACTCTCAGAAGTACAGATATATGTCTAAAAGCAAATTTTCAATGAGTTCAATTCCCAGCATATTAACATCCTGTCATTGCTGTGATAGAAACATCAACAACATCTAAATATGAAACTTGTTTTAAGTTCTCATTTTGCCATGGTTCCAACTTTGCCTTTGCCTTGCAACAGTTTAGCCAGGCGTGGGCAGGTCAGTAATTACAGCACAGTGTAGACTACACCCCTTGTTTGTCCCACATGAGGGAGAAAAGTAACACCCCACCTACTGTTTACATTATGCAGTGCAAACTACAACTCCTCATGAGACCAAACTGTAATATATCAGTTCCTTCTATAGGTAAGTCATCAGCAGTGTTAAGAGTTTAAAGAGATTGTAGCTATACTTAAGGAGAATCCACTTAAATGTACAAATAAGAGAGTAATTGTTAAATTTCTCTTTTAGTGTTTATTGTTTCTTTAAAGGTCCTTTTTGAGTTCAATAAACATTAATTAAACATTAGCAAATATTAACAACAAATATTAACATATTTGGTCCTTATGGGCCTACCAATAAGTATAAAATACCTAATTAAACTATTTATCCAAATCCAGTCAAAAATATGTATTCCTAGTCTCAAGCTAAAGACTGAAATATTCCCAGTATTTTAAAAACAGCCAGGTTCAGTGACACGAACCACCCCCGCACCCCCATGGAGACAAGTGCACAGATGTTCAGAGACAGTAGGTGTGTGCTCGGGGGGCAGGGAAACCCCAGCACTTGGGGGCGGGGGCAGGGCAGATGAGCACAGCGACTGACTTAAACATCTGAAAAGCAGCTGTGTGCGATGGGTCAGACTTGTTCTGTAAGACTCCAGAAAGCAAATACAGAGTTAGAGGACAGAAGTAAAAGAGGCATATATATCATAGCTGCATGAGAGGAACTTTTCCATAATTAGGGTTGTTCAAAAATCTAAGTGTCTTCCAGTGAAAATGCAAAAGCAGGCAGTAGGTAGATCCTCTGACATTCTGTACCCAGGAGAATTGATTCCCCACTCTCACCAAGTTCCAGTTAACTTCTTAAGATGGGCTTGCTGTTGAGAACCAAGTTACTTGAGGTTATCAGCTAAGCTGAGGTCAGAGCTGGAGTTTTAATTTGAAGGAGAAACAGGTAATCTTTTCCCTTTTTTTTTTTTTTTTCATTTTTTGGTGTGAGGTGAAGGCAGACAAATAGAAGATAGGGAGTCTGGCTCCATAAATCAATCCTAACATTTTCTTTGGAACTGACGTTAAATCTTTAGCTGCATCCGACTGGCACATAAGGACATAACTAATAAGCACATCATTTAAACTTGGGAGAGATGAGATTATATCTAAAGAGTTGCTGTTGTTAAAATTAATCAGATTTTATCATTTAACTAGAAAACATCGCATAAAAAACTTTCAGCTGCATAATGACTCTTTAGAATCCACCCAGCACAGTATAGGGTATGAGACCAAAGTGTGTGATGTTGCCACACAGCGGCTTCCTTGAGGGACCAATGAAATTAGGGAGTTTACTGCACCAGAAATATAAGAATATGCGTTGGTGAAAGCTCCCATCATCATTAAAAGTACAAAATAACATCTCCATAATGTAGCCTTTCATTTCCTGCCAGCATAGACACACTTGTCTGTAAGTTATTTACCTTTAATGGAAAAAAAAAGAAACTAAACCCGCCAGAACAACAGCAAGTTACCTCATTGCTAATAATATTCCTACTTTGCATCATGACTTTCCCCTCTATTAAACTCAAAATGTTTTTTCAATCATTTGAACTGTATTGAGGCATTGCTGCTGAGTATAAACTACAGAATATTTAACAATATTTAGTGCCTTCCGTGGGCTCCCCAAGTGGCTCAGTGGTTAAGAATCTGACTACCAATGGAGGAGATGCAGGTTCGATTCCTGCGTCAGGAAGATCCCCTGGAGAAAAAGCAGCAATGCACTCCAGTATTCTTGCCTGGGAAATCCCATGAGCCCTGAAGCCTGCCAGGCTACAGTCCGTGAGGTCACAAAGAGCTGGACATGACTGAGTAACTAAGCAGCAGCAGCAGCACCTTCTTTAGAAACGGAAGTCCTACCAGGACTACACAGATGAAGCAAATGGAACTAGAGTCAGAACTTCAAGTCTGTAAAGAGAGAAACAGAAGGATCAGACCTAAGATTACAATCCTTTCACAGAGAGGAGGAAATTTTGGGCCTCCAAATGCACCAAGTAACCAACGAGCTTGGCAGAGCGGAGCTTGCAAAGGGACATGTGAAGAGTAAGACGTACCCTCCAGGCTTTGCAGTCACCTGCTGGAAATGACAGAGCACTCACTCACTGTCAGCCTGCCTCCCTGAATGCCCCAGGGGCAGAGGAGCCTACCAACACAAAATGTTCGTTTCAGAATCCCTGGTAAGAAATGTCTATTCTCTCCAAATCATTGCATTACTTGAGTTTCTTCTTGCAGCAGTTTGGTGTTCCCTAACCAAGAAATGGAGGTCTGAAATTATTTTAATAGTGTCTAGAAAAACATCTATTTCTGCTTTATTGACTATGCCAAAGCCTTTGACTGTGTGGATACAATAAATTGTGGAAAATTCTTCGAGAGATGGGAATACCAGACCACGTGACCTGCCTCTTGAGAAATCTGTATGCAGGTCAGGAAGCAACAGTTAAAACTGGACATGGAACAACAGACGGGTTCCAAATAGGAAAAGGAGTACGTCAAGGCTGTATATTGTCACCCTGCTTATTTAACTTATATGCAGAGTACATCATGAGAAACGCTGGACTGGAAGAAACACAAGCTGGAATCAAGATTGCTGGGAGAAATATCAATAACCTCAGATACGCAGATGACACCACCCTTATGACAGAAAGTGAAGAGGAACTCAAAAGCCTCTTGTTGAAAGTAAAAGAGGAGAGTGAAAAAGTTGGCTTAAAGCTCACCATTCAGAAAACGAAAATCATGGCATCCAGTCCCATCACTTCATGGGAAATAGATGGGGAAACAGTGTCAGACTTTATTTTTCTGGGCTCCCAAATCACTGCAGATGGTGACTGCAGCCATGAAATTAAAAGACGCTTAATCCTTGGGAGAAAAGTTATGACCAATTTAGATAGCATATTCAAAAGTAGAGACATTACTTTGCCGACTAAGGTCCGTCTAGTCAAGGCTATGGTTTTTCCTGTGGTTATGTATGGATGTGAGAGTTGGACTGTGAAGAAGGCTGAGCGCAGAAGAATTGATGCTTTTGAACTGTGGTGTTGGAGAAGACTCTTGAGAGTCCCTTGGACTGCAAGGAGATCCAACCAGTCCATTCTGAAGGAGATCAGCCCTGGGATTTCTTTGGAAGGAATGATGCTAAAGCTGAAGCTCCGGTACTTTGGCCACCTCATGCGAAGAGTTGACTCATTGGAAAAGACTCTGATGCTGGGAGGGATTGGGGGCAGGAGGAGGGGACGACTGCGGATGAGACGGCTGGATGGCATCACTGACTCAATGGACGTGAGTCTGAGTGAACTCCGGGAGTTGGTGACGGACAGGGAGGCCTGGCGCGCTGTGATTCATGGGGTGGCAAAGAGTCAGACACGACTGAGCACTGAACTGAACTGCTGAGATCCAAAATTCGTTTGTGTGTAGACTCCACCAGTGCTTTTATTGGTGACAATGACTGCATTTTAGCCTAAGAGCTTTAAAAAAAATTTTTTAATGGTTTCTATGTGATGTAATGGAAGTGGTAGCAACTATGGTGACAATCATTTTGAAATTTATAAATGTATCAGACCAACCCACCAAAAACCTTAAATTGAACACTGTTTTGTCAATTATATCTCAACAGAGCTGGAAAAACAAAGAAAATACATTCTTGCAATACAATAGCAGTTAACAGCAATTATATTTTATGGCATAGTTTCAGACTTAGTACTTATCAATTCTGAACAATTCAAGAAATTTACTGAAATCTAATGGGCTAAATAAATTAATCTTCAGCACCACAAGGATACAAGGATGCATTCAGACAGTCTTCTATACAGTTACTCTGATTATTTATGAAATGGTAGCTCTTAGTTTCCATTATGGCAATTTGATTTTTAAGTACTTTGACAAATAGCAACAGATCAAAAACAATAACCTAGAAACTAGATGTGTATCCACAAAATTTAAGATACATATGTTAATTTCCAAATTCAAGGATACTGCGACTTTTCAGTAAGCATCACATAAAACTTACTGTTTAGTATGTTTCTCAAAACTTACTCAAATTGAGAAGTCAAATGATTCAGACTTTGCTGACAGTTAACACTGATAAACCTTTAGCCAGACTCATCAAGAAAAATAAAAGGAGAGGACTCAATCAATAAAATTAGAAATGAAAAAGGAAATGTTACAACTGACTCCACAGAAATACAAAGGATCATGAGACCACTACGAGCAACTGGATGCCAATAAAACAGACAACTGGGAAGAAATGGACAGATTTTTAGAAAGTTACAGTCTCCCAAGATTGAACCAGGAAGAAATAGAAAACATGAACAGACCAATCACAAGCACTGAAATTGAAATTATAATTAACAAACTCCCAACAAACAAAAGTCCAGGACCTGATGGCTTCACAGGTTATTCTATCAAACATTTAGAAAATAGTTAACATGTATCCTTCTGAAACTCTTCCCAAAAACTGCAGAGAAAGGAAAACTTTCAAACTCATTCTATGAGGCCACAAGCACCCCGATACCAAAACCAGAAAATGATACTAGAAAAAAAGAAAATTACAGGCCAATATCATTGATGAACATAGATGCAAAAATCCTCAACAAAATCCAGATTAAAAAGATCATACACCATGATCAAGTGGGATTTATCTCAGGGATGCAAGGATTCTCCAATATCCACAAATCAATAAACGTGACACATCAGATCAATAAATTGAAGAATAAAGCCACATGATCATCTCAATAGATTTAAAAATAGCTTTTGAAAATTCAGCATCCATTTATGATAAAAACTCCCTAGAAAGTGGGCAGAGAGGAAACTTACCTCAACAAAATAAACATTATATAGGACAAACCTACAACTAACATGATACACCACTGTGAAAAGCTGAAAGCACTTCCTCTAAGATCAGAAGCAAGAGAAGGATGTCCACACTCACCACTTTTATTTAACATAGTTTTGGAAATCCTAGTTACAGTAATCGGTGAAGCAAAAGAAGTAAAGGAAATTCAAATTGAAAATGAAGAAGTTAAACTGTCACTGTTTTCAGATGACATCATACTATGCATAGAAAATCCCAGATGCTACCAGAAAGCTATTAGAACTCATCAATAAGTTTGGTAAAGTTGTAAGTTACAAAATTAACACACAGAAATCTGTTGCATTTCTATAAGTTAACAACAAAAGATTAGAAAGAGAAATTCAAGAAATAATTCCATTTATCATCACATCAAAAAGAATTAAGTGCCTAATGATAACCCTACCTAAAGAGATAAAAACCACCCCAATGAGTTTGAAAGTTTTCCTTTCTCTGCAATTTTTGGGAAGAGTTTCAGAAGGATCCATGTTAACTATTTTCTAAATGTTTGCTAGAATTAAGTGCCTAATGATAACCCTACCTAAAGAGACAAAAACCAGAACCCGCAAATATAAAGATGCTGATTAAAGAAACTGAAGAAGACACAAACAGATGGAAAGGATATGCCATGTTCATGGACTGGAAGAATCAATGTTGTTGAAATGACTGTACTGCCCAAGGCAATCTACAGATTCAGTGCAATCTGTATCAAATTACCCATGGCATTTTTCACAGAACTAAAAGAAAAAAAGTCCCAGAATTTGTAGGGAGGCAAAGAAGATCCCAAATAGCTAAAGTAATCTTGAGAAAGAAAAACAGAGCTGAAGGAATCAGGCTTCCTGACTTTGGGCTATACTACAAACTACAGTCATCAAAACAGTATGGTGCTGGCACAAAAATAGAAATATAGATCAGTGCAAAAAGATAGAAAACCCAGAAATAAGTCCATGCACCTATGGTCAATTAATATATGACAAAGGAGCCAAGACTACACAATGCTGGAAAGACAGTCTCTTCACCAAATGGTACTGGGAAAACTGGATAACTACATGTTAAAAAAGTGAAATTTGCTCATTCTTTAACACCATACACAAAAACAAGTTCAAAATGGATTAAAGACCTAAATATGAGACTAGACACTGTAAAACTTCCAGAGGAAAACATAGGCAGAACACTCTCTGACATAAATCATAGCAACATTTTTTCAATCTGTCTCCCAGAATAATGGAAACAAAAATAAACAAATGAGACCTCCTTAAACTCAAAAGCTTTTGCACAGCAAAGGAAACAATAAATAAAATGAAAAGGCAACCCACAAACTGAGAGAAAATATTTGCAAATAATGTGACTGACAAGGGATTAGTCTCCACAATTTACAAACAGCTCATGATGCTTTACAGCATCAAAACAAGCAACCCACTCAACAAATGGGAGAAGAGCTAGACATTTCTCCAAAGAAGACATTCAGATGGCCAAGAGGCACATGAAAAGATATTCAACATCACTAATTATTAGAGAAATGCAAATCAAAACTACAATGAGATACGACCTCACACCAGCCAGAATGGCTATCACCGAAACATGCACAAACATGCCAGAGAGGGTGTGGAGAGAAGAGAAGTCTCCTACACTGCTGGTAGGAATGTAAATTGGTACAGCCACTATGGAGAACAGTATGGAAGTTCCTTAGAAAACTAAAAATAGAGCTACCATATGACTGTGCAATCCCACTTTTGAGCATATAGCTAAAGAAAAACATGATCTGAAAGAATATATGCATTCCAATGTTACTGCAGCACTGTTTACAATAGCCATCACGTAGAAGCAACCTGAATGTCCACGGACAGAGGAATGGATAAAGAAAATGTCGTACATATATACAGTGGAATATTACTCAAAAATTAATAAGAATGAAATAATGCTATTTGTAGCACCATGGATGAGCCTAAAGGATTGTGATCCTGAGTGAAGTAAGTCAGACAGAGAAGAATAAATATCATATGATGCCCTTATATACAGAATCTAAAAGAAATGATACAGATGAACTTACAAAACAGAAAGAGGCTCAGAGTGTTAGAGTTGGTTGGCAGTGGTGGGTTGCCACTGTATGGTTGCCAGTGGTAGGGGGAATAGTAAGGGAGTTTGGGGTTGCTATGTCTATACTGCTATTTTTTAAATGGATAACCAGAAAGGTCTACTGTACAGCCCCGGGAACTCTGCTCAATGTTATGGGAGTAGAGTCTAGAGGAAAATGGATACATGTATATGTATGGCTGAGCCAATTTGCTGTTCACCTAAAACTATCATGATGTTTTGTTAATTGGCTAAACCCCAATAAAAAAGTTTTAAAAAAATCTTAAAATGAAAAGTATAAAAAATTGTTACCCTTATCTGCCACTTATTAATTACACCAAACTGAAGACAACTATCTTGAGGGAGCTAGATAAACTCTTATCACCATCTGCTCCATTCTCAGATGCATAGTAAACCTGAACCCCTGGACTTCTGGGGGAAATCAACAGTTCTCTCATTTTATTCTGGCATATTTAAGACCTGTGTGCTCTGATGTCTTATCATTGTGAGTCACAATGGGAATTCAATAAGGTAGGACTTTTATTCAAAGGCTGTCTTTGCAGATTGAGCAGATGAGCATACTTCACTAAAAGTCCATAGCCTCTCCATGTGACTGTTTGTAAAATTCTGCATGTAAATCTTCCAAAGGTTCACCATGATGTGAGTGAACAAGCATCTTCCCAGCTGCACCCACACACTCTCATGTCATGCAACAAGTCTGGTTGCACAGCGCAGGCCAAAGGCCCTCCTGGTACTGCAGCGGAAGCTGGAGGTAATAATCTTCTATCTGGACATATGTGGAAACTCTCTGGATGGACACAGTCACTTCTTTTTTATTTACTTGTCCCCCACACTTCTTTAGGCAAGTTTGGTCTGTTTTTAGACCAAATGGCAAACATTTTAAACTATGTTGTTTTACGTCTTACCAATCAGGATGGTAATTTTCCAAAGAATAAATACATGGGATAACCCCTTTAAAACAACATCACACTTTACACAGGGCACTCACGCAGGGCATGCAGTGGGAGCCCTAAGTGATTAAGACTTTCCCTGTGACAGCGCCCTCTGCCGCCCAATCTGTCCAGGCAGCACAGAGGCATCCTCCAGGACTGTGCAATGCCACGGACGGGTAAGGCACAGACAGAACTCAATAGCCCAACAAGACACAGCCTCTGGAATCCTTTGGTTTTGATAAATCTCAGACACTCTAGTTATTTGTCACTTGCCATTTTC
This sequence comes from Aepyceros melampus, assembly GCA_006408695.1. Taxonomy (NCBI): domain Eukaryota; kingdom Metazoa; phylum Chordata; class Mammalia; order Artiodactyla; family Bovidae; genus Aepyceros; species Aepyceros melampus. Next base: position 104,383 of record SJXQ01010020.1, on the reverse strand, counting down.
TCCTAAAAACCAAAAGCATAAATGACCATAGACGTTAAATCCAAGTTGCTTAATTAGATTCAAAAAACATTTGTCATGAGCCAGAGTGAGGAATCCCACCTGTGACAGGGTCACATGGCAAACTCAGATGGCAGGGCAATTTGAGTCATCAGATTTCTCCCTGGTTTTTCCTGAACATGTGCCCCCCAAAATAAGAATCTGTCTGTTTTCCCATTATTTTCTGACTTTCTCTTGTAAAAGTTAATTCAGGGCTTTTGCCTTCTGCATTTGAAAGGAGTGTTTCAGCCCAACCCCCCTTTGATAATGTTCTATCCTGCCTAACAAGTCCCCTGACCTTCTACAAGCTTGTGAAACGCTCACAACCTCCCAACTGTGAGGGGCACAAAAGCCTTAAAGTATCTTAAAGTTTCAGAGCCTTTTCAAATTCATATTGGTGACAGGATTTCATGGTTAACTCAATGATTGCTGCCAGACCTCCTTATTTTTTATCTATCAGGCACCCAGGAAGATGTAATCAATGCAAATGGGATATGGAAAAGGATATATAGTAGTTTTGATGTTAGCAATACTAGACTTTTGCTATAAATCACTGTACTTCCTTTTATTACAAATTGCTGTATTTTTATTTGGTGTTTTCTGAGAGTGGCATTCAGACTTTGGAAAGGGTAACACAAATGAGTCTTCTGGTTAACAAAACCTCATCAGAAGAGAGCCATAGAAATGTTAACAGGCCTCTTGGCCAGAAGATAATGTAAACCACCTGAGACCTTTTGTAACGGGAGAGTATGCAAAAAAGAAAGCCTTGTCTCAATGAGGGTGAGGACTGCTGCCCCTGCATAAGTCTACATATTCCATTATGTACAACTTGGCGTACATAAGCTGATTTTGAAAAATAAACTCCCCCTTTTCCCCCCTTCCTTTTTCCCTTTTCCTTTTTTCCCCTTTCCCCTTTTCCCTCTTGGAGCCTTACACCGATGCTGGGTTTCCCCATGTCATTCTTCCCTTTTTCCCCTTTTCCCTCTTGGGGCCTTACACCGATGCTGGGTTTCCCCCGTGTCTCCTATTTTCTCTCATTTCTGGCTGAATTCCCATCTGCGGTGCGGAGGCTCGCCATGTCTACTTCCCTGTCCCGGCTGCTAAGATCCGTAAGAGAGAGAGCCCAGGGCGGGGCACTCTCCGATATTCAAACGGACGCTGGTGGCCTAACGTAGATGGTGCAAACCTCTTGTCTTGAGGTTTTATTGGCTTTCCACGTAAACCAAGTTATTCAGCCTTCTTTTCTCCATCTCAAATTTCCTACTACACTATTTCTTCCTAATCTATTCTTATATTCCTAAATAAGTAAGTTTTTCCTCGCTGACGCTGTCCCCCCTTCGAATCACCCTGGATCC
>SJXQ01010020.1:22010-102788 GCA_006408695.1 Aepyceros melampus | reverse complement strand
AAACATTCTCTACTGGAACTACAAAAGCAAAAGTGGTTTAATCCCATAAAAACTATGTGTCTGATGACTTGTCCTGATCCAGCTTGTGCAAAGAATCCAATTAGAGAAAGTCTTTATTGAAGTTCTCAGCTACTTTGGGGTACGGAAAGCTGAAGGGTATGTCGCAGAACAGCTCACAGGAGGAGGAGGAAGTGCCCCTGGGATTATCAGAAGCTCAAAATCTGGAGGCCAGAAAACTAGAGTTCAAGTACTTAATGTTTCAAAGCAGGGCCAGGGTTATGGTCTCCTGGCCACCATCTGGACAATGGATACAGAAGAACTATGTACTCCAGACTCTGTCTTTGTATCCTCAATCCTTTAAAATAAGAAAGAGTACAGAGTCTAGTAAAAGGGAGAAATAAACAGTGATTTTATGATGTGCTTCTTCGATGAAGGTTCCAGCATTTGTATACTGGCTAATTTGCAGCTTTTTCCTGATCGAAGTCTTGAGTTTTGAGAAGAATCAGTGCAGGAATGGAGAGGAATGTGCTAGAATCCTTGAAAACTGAGTTTCATTTATTATAGAATAAATATGACAAATATAATTAAAAACACCTCATTCACCATCTGGCACATGGACTGGTTTTATTTGCAGTGGATGCCACTGTGGTGGGGACTCAGGGTTCCCATCCAGTTGTGTGAGATGGACTTAGTAAGCATGACATGACAGGCTTCTAGACAGGCCTTCTCAAAACTGTTCTCTGCAAACCCCAGGTTTATTCTCTCACCAACATTGGACGATCCTCTGACCTCTTCCCACAGCCTTTCCAGCACTGTCAGAAGGTCTCTGCCAATTCCCAGAGTGAATGTTTGGTGTTAAATTTTATTTCAGGACCTAAAACAATGCCAGACCCAGAGAAGAAGCTATGAATATTTATTAAATGAGTGACTTTCTTTGATTACTGATTCAAAAATTGTTTTGTATCATAATTTTCTTTTTTAAATTATTTTTGCTTCTCTTTTTTTTTTTGGTCATGGCACACAGCATATGGGAACTTAGTTCTCTGACTAGGGAACAAACCCATGACTCTTGCAGTGGAAGAGTGAAGTCTTAACCACTGGACCACCAGGTAAGTCCCTGTATCATTATTTTGTATTTGTGATTCTTCATTTTAAATGAAAAAAATTTTTTTTTAATTTTTGTGTTGTGCATTTTACAAAAATATTTTTTCCAGTACTTCTGGGATAATGATGGATTTTTTTTTTCTTATTCATTTTTGAGAACAGTTTTATCTTTACTCTCAAACCTTTAGGAATCTCTATTATGTTCTAATGTTTCATCTCTTTTCAATCTTCTAAATATATAATCATATCATTAGCAAACAATTTTAGAACTAAGAGCTCCAAGTTATGCCATATCGTGTCCATGGGACTCTTACTAATGGTTGATCTTAACATTGAAAAAACTGTTACACGGCTATATTGTTCTACTGCACTTTGCTTTCCTGTGCTTTGCACACTGAAGGTTTGTGGCAACCCTGCATTGAGCAAGTCTATTGGTATCATTCTTCCAACAGAATTTGCTCTCTTTGCATCTCTGTGTCACATTTTGGCAACTTTGGTGGTACTTCATAATTTTTCATCATTCTTACATTTGTTAAAGTGATCTGTGATCAGTGATCTTTTATGTTGTCACTGCAACTCACCAAAGTCTCAACGACGATGAGTATTTTATAGCAATAAATTATTTCTTAAGTAAGGTAAACATATTGTTTTTCCAGACACAGTGCAACTGCACACATCATAGACTGCAGTATAATGTAAAAATAACTATCCACACACAGAAACAAAAATGTGACTTATTTTATTGTGATATCTGTTTTATTTTGGTGGTCTGAAATCGAACATTCAGTACCTCTGTGGTGTGCCTGTAAAGACATAAAGCTAGGTGTCGGCAAACTTTTTTCTATAGAGAGCTGGGGAGAAAATATTTCAGGCTTTATGGAATAGAGACTCACATATTACTGTTTTGTTTCTTGAGATTTGCTGTTGCTGCTGTTTCTTTTACAATCTTTTTTAAAATGTACAGATTTTTTGTAGCTAACTAGCAATTTTGAAAAATTAGTCTTGGCCCCATCTGGCCCATGGGCTGTGAATTACTGAACTTTGATTAGTTTCATGCCCAGGTGTTGGTTTGAAAACCAGTGGAACTAACAGGAAGGCTATAAAAACCTAGACTCCACTTGTGAGGAGTGCACAGATGATTTCTTACTCTCAAAGCAAGGCAGAGGAAGTAGACTGAAACTGTCTGGGACTCTCTGCAGTCTCCTGTGACCACCCCCAGTGCACCCTCGCCCAGGCTTTGCACCTGGCTCCATGCTAGGACAGAGGCTGCCACTGCCACGGAAGGTGAACGGCTGGAGGGAAGGACTGGGATGGGGTGCAGCACTGCACCTGAATGGGGTGAGGGCAGGCATCACTGGTATTTATAGAGACCTAAAGAAAGCTGAGTGCCAAAGAACTGATGCTTCTGAACTGTGGTATTGAAGGCTCCTGAGAGTCCCTTAGACTGCAAGGAGACCCAGCCAGTCAATCCGAAAGGAAATCAGTCCTGAATATTCATTGGAAGGACTGATGCTGAAGCTGAAACTCCAATTCTTTGGTCACCTGATGTGAAGAACTGACTCATTGGAAAAGCCTATGATGCTGGGAAAGATTGAAGGTGGAAGGAGAAGGAGACGACAGAGGATGAAATGGTTGGATGGCATCACCAACTCGATGGACATAAGTTTGAGTAAACTCCGGGAGTTGGCAATGGACAGGGAGGCCTGGCGTGCTGTGGTTCATGGGGTTACAAACAGTCGGACACAACTGAGCACCTGAATTGAGTTTTGACTGGTGCCAGGACCACCCAGTATGCACTCTGGCCCATAACTGGTATACAGTCCAGACTCTCTTACTCCCAGTGTTTTCCACTCTGGGTATATGTACCATTGCTGGGAGAGGATGGAGCACACACAAGGAATGGAGTAAGCTCAGACCCAACACTCAGTGCTTCTGCTCCAGCATCGTGGGACTTGAACGACCCCTCAGGGGGCAGTGACAGCCACTGAGCAAATGAAAAGCTAAGCTCACACATGGCCCTGGCCCCTCCACCTCCAGGCCCACTTCTCACCAAGATGATAGCTGCTAGCATCCTCGTGGAAGGTATCACCCCATGCTCCTGTCAGATCCAGCTCTCCCACAAAAGCCACTGGACATGTGCAAACTGCACAGGGCTATTCCCACACAAGGACACTCCCTCAAGACCAAAGTGGGTGACCATTTCACCTAATTTCATAGAGAAAGCTAACCAAAATAAGACAGAGGCATTAGTTACAAATGAAACAACAAAAAGGAAAGAAACCTGAAAAAGAAAACAACAAATGAAACAGAGATAATTTATGACATAAGGAGTTCAGTCAGTCAGTCAGTTCAGTCACTCAGTCGTGTCTGACTCTGCAATCCCATGGTCTGCAGCACGCCAGGCCTCCCTGTCCAGCACCAACTTCGGGAGTTCATTCAAACTCATGTCCATCAAGTCAGTGATGCCACCCAAGCATCTCATCTTCTGTCGTCCCATTCTCCTCCTGTCCTCAATCTTTCCCAGCATCAGGGTCTTTTCTAATGAGTCAGCTCTTTGCATCAGGTGGCCAAAGTATTGGAGTTTCACCATTAGCATCAGTCCTTCCAATGAACACCCAGGACTGATCTCCTTTAGGGTGTACTGATTGGATCTCCTTGCAGTCCAAGAGACTCTCAAGAGTCTTCTCCAACACCACAGTTCAAAAGCATCAATTCTTCGGTGCTCAGCTTTCTTCACAGTCCAACTCTCACATCCATACATGACCACTGGAAAAACCATAGCCTTGACTAGATGGACCTTTGTCAGCAAAGTAATGTCTCTGCTTTTTAATATGCTGTCTATGTTTGTTACAGCTTTTCTTCCAAGGGCAAGCAGAGTTCTTCCACGAGAATCACGTGAACAGTATGAAAACATAAAAAGGAGTTCAAGGCATCAGCAAGAAGAACACTAACGGAATTTGAGAAAGGAATGGGTGAAAACAGTGAGATGTTTAACAAGGAACTAAAAACATAAAAAGTCAAGTTAGAGTAAAAGAAAAAATGTATATATATATAAAATAACTGAGATGAACAACACACTGGAAGGAATTAATAGCAGTCAAATAGAAGAACACACAAGTGATTTGGAAGATAGAATAATGGAAATCACACAATGAGAAAAACAAAAAAGAAAACAAAATTTTAACAATGAGAACAGTTTAAGGGATTTTTTGGACAATGCAAAGTGTACTACCATTTGCATTGCAGAGGTTCCAGAAGGAGAAGACAAAGAGAAAACAGCTGAAACTGTATTTGTTAAATTGATGGCTGAAAACTTCCCAAACCTAAAGAACAAAACAGATATTCAGACCATGATACACATAGGATTCCAAACAAAAATGAACTAAATAAGACACATGCCAAGCCATACCATAATTAAAACAGCAAAAATTAAAGAAACAGAGATAACTATAAAAGCAAAGAGAGAAAAGCAGAGTCACATACAAGGAAACACCCTCATAAGTCTATCAGCTGATATTTGTGCAGAAACTTTCCAGATCTGAAGAAAGTGGCATGGTTTACGTAAAGCTGTGAAAGGGGAAAACCTACAACCGAGAATACACAGCAAGACTGTTGTTTAGAACTGAAGGACCGATAAAGAACTTCTCAGGTAAGCAAACTAAAACAGTTCATCAATACTAAATGGAAACTAAAAGAAATGATAAACAGTCCTCTTTAGGTGGAAAAGAAAGAGCTACCATGAGAAAATGGAAAGTATAGGAAAGGAAAAATCTGGTAGTAAAGGCAAATACAGAGTAAAGGCTGAGGATCAATCACTCAAATAGCTATTGCAAAAATTAAAAGATAACAACTGTAAAATCAATTTTAGATATGACAAATGATGAAGGGAAAACATAAGGATATAAAATATGTCTCCCAAAACACAAAATGTGAGGGAGGAGAATAAAAATGTACATCTTTCAGAATGCGACTGAACTATATACACAAGTATTGGTTAATACGAAGTGAGAAACTGACAATATGACCACCGTAGGGGACTTTGATACCTGAACTTAAATCAATAGACAGATTCTCCAGACAGAAAGTCAGTAAGAAAACAGTGATCTTAAATGATACACCTACACAGCTGGAATTACATAACTACAGGACACTGTACCCAAATAAAATAGCATCCTATTCAAGTGCACGTGGAATGCCCTCCATGTAGATCACGTTAGGCCATAAAAAAGTCAAAAAATTTAGGAGGATAAAAATTATATCGCATTTCCCCACCCCCCAAAAAATTATATGAAACTAGAAATCAATCACAAAAAGAGAAATTTAAAAAAAAAAACAGGATACAGAATCAACACACAGAAATCATTTACATCCCTATATACTAACAATGAAAATTCAGAAAAAGAAATTAAGGAATCAGTCCCATTAGCCATTGCAACAAAAGAATAAAATATCTAGGAATAAACCTACCAAAGTAGACAAAAGAACTGTATACAGAAAATTATAAGAAATCAAAGATGACATAAACAGATAGAGAGATATTCCATGTTCCTGGGTTGGAAGAATCAATATTGTGAAAATGACCATACTAGCAAATTTAATCTACAGATTCAATGCAATCCCTATCAAATACGAACGGTACTTTTTACAGAACTAGAACGGAAAATTTCACATTTCACATGGAAACACAAAAGACTCTGAAAAATCAAAGCAACCATGAGAAAGAAGAATGGAGCAGGAGGAATCAACCTTTGTAACTTCAGACTATACTACAAAGTTACAAAGTCATCAAGACAGTGTGGTACTGGCACAAAAATCAAAATATAGAGCAATGGACCAGTATAGAAAGCCCAGAGATATATCCATGGGATTTTCCAGGCAAGAGTACTGGAATGGAATGCCATTGCCTTCTCCATCAAAAAGTGGGGAAAAGACCTAAACAGACATTTCTCCAAAGAAGACATACACATGACTAACAAACACATGAAAAGATGCTCAACATCACTGATTATTCAGTTCAGTTCAGTTCAGTTGCTCAGTCCAACTCTTCACACCCCCACGGACTGTAGCATGCTAGGCCTCCCTGTCCATCATCAAATCCCGGAGTTTACCCAAACTCATGTCTATTGAGTCAGTGATGCCATCTAATCATCTCATCTTCTGTCGTCCCCTTCTCCTCCTGTCCTCAATCTTTTCTAATGAGCCAGCTCTTTGCATCAGGTGGCCAAAGTACTGGAGTTTCAGCTTCAACATCAGTCCTTCCAATGAACACTTGGGACTGACTTCCTTTAGGATGGACTGCTTGGATCTCCTTGCAGTCCAAGAGACTCTCAAGAGTCTTCAACACCACAGTTCAAAAGCATCAATTCTTCGGCGCTCAGCTTTCTTTACAGTCCAACTCTCACATTCATATATGACTACTGAAAAAACCATAGCCTTGACTAGACGGAACTTTGTTGGCAGAGTAATGTTTCTGCTTTTTAATATGCTGTCTAGGTTAGTCATAACTTTCCTTTCAAGAGAAATGCAAATCAAAACTACAATGACATATCACCTCATACCAGTCAGAATGGCCATAATCAAAAAATCTACAAACAATAAATGCTGGAGAGGGTGTGGAGAAAAGGGAACCCTCTTGCACTGTTGGTGGGAATGTAAATTGATACAGCCACTATGGAGAACAGTGTGGTGATTCCTTAAAAAACTAGGAATAAAGCCCAACAATCCCACTACTAGGCATATACCCTGAGGAAATAAAAACTGAAAAAGACACGTGCACCCCAGTGTTCACAGCAGCATTATTTACAGTACCTCAGACATGGAAATAACCTAAATGTCCATCAACAAATGAATGGATAAAGAAGCTATATATAATGGAATATTACTCAGCCATAAAAAGGAACACATTTGAGTCAGTTCAAATGAAGTGGATGAACTAAAGCCTATTATACAGAGTCAAGTAAGTCAGAAAGAAAAGGACAAATATCATATACTAATCACTTCATGGCAAATAGATGGGGAAACAGTAGAAACAGTGTCAGACTTTATTTTGGGGGCCTCCAAAATCACTGCAGATGGTGACTGCAGCCATGAAGTTAAAAGAGGTTTACTCCTTGGAAGGAAGGTTATGAACAACCTAGACAGCATATTCAAAAGCAGAGACATTACCTTGCCAACAAAGGTCCACCTAGTCAAGGCTATGGTTTTTCCAGTGGTCATGTATGGATGTGAGACTTGGACTGTGAAGAAGGCTGAGTGCCGAAGAATTGATGCTTTTGAACTGTGGTGTTGGAGAGACTCTTGAGAGTCCCTTGGACTGCAAGGAGATCCAACCAGTCCATTCTAAAGATGAGTCCTGGGTGTTCATTGGAAGGACTGATGCTAAAGCTGAAACTCTAGTACTTTGGCCACCTCATGCGAAGAGTTGACTCACTGGAAAAGACCCTGATGCTGGTAGGGATTGGGGGCAGGAGGAGAAGCAGATGACAGAGGATGAGATGGCTGGATGGCATCACTGATTCAATGGACATGAGTTTGAGTAAACTCCGGGAGTTGGTGATGGACAGGGAGACCTGGCGTGCTGCAATTCATGGGGTCGCAAAGAGTTGGACATGACTGAGCGACTGAACTGACTGAATGCATATATATGGAATCCTGAAAGACAGTACTGATGAAATTATTTGCAGGAAAGCAATGGAGACCCAGACATAGAGTACAGACTTATAGCCACGGGGTGCGGGGAAGAATGAGATGGTGAGATATATGGAGAGAGTAACATGGAAACTTATATTACCATATGTAAAATAGATAGCCAATGGTAATTTGCTGTATTACTCAGCAAACACAAACAGGGGCTCTATAGCAACCTAGAAGGGTGAATGTGGAGGAAGATGGGATGGAAATTCAAGAGGGAGGGGACACATGTATATCTATGGTTGATTGATGTTGATGTTTGGCAAAACCAACAAAATTCTGTAAAGTAAGGAAATGGCAACCCACTCCAGTGTTCTTGCCTGGAGAATCCCAGGGACGAGGGAGCCTGGTGGGCTGCCGTCTATGGGGTCGCACAGAGTCGGACACGACTGAAGTGACTTAGCAGCAGTAGCAGCAGCAGCAGCAATTATCCTTCAATTAAAAATTAACCAATTTAAAAAAACCCCAAAACACACGGAAACTAAATAACACAGTACTAAAAAAAAAAAAAATGTGTCATTGAAGACATCAAAAATGAATTCAGAAAATATCTCAAGAAAAATGAAAATAAAAATGCAACTTTCTAAATCCCTTGGATGCAGCAGAAGCAGTTCTAAGAGGAAAGATTACATTGATACATGACTAGTTTAAGAAGCACCCAAACAAAAATCTCAAATAACCAACCCAACCTATCATTTAAACAAAATATAAACGGAAAAACAAAGCTTAAAGTCAGTAGGAGAAAATCATAAATATAGAGAAAAATAAAATTGACCCCCCTTCCAAAATAAAACAGAAAAAATCAATGAAGCTAAGAGCTGGCTTTTGGAAAAATAAACAAACAAAATTGATAAGCTTGTAACCAAGCTTACCAACAAGAAAAGGGAGAGGACCCAAATAAACAAAATAAGAAATGAAAGAGGAGCAATAGCAATTGATACAACAGAAATACAAAAATTCATAAGACAATGAACAACAAACTGGACAACTTAAAAGAAATGGATAAATTTCCAGAAATATATAATTCATTTTCCAAGACTGGATTAGGAAGAAATGAACAATCTGAATAGACTAATCAGTATCACAGAAATTGAATTAGTGACCAAAAAAAAAAAAAACAAAACCTAGTAAATCAAAGTCCATGAACAGACAACTTCATAGAGGTATTCTAACAAACATATAAATAAGAGCTAATACCTATCCTTCTCAAACTATTCCAAAACACTGAAGAAGAGGAAACAGTCCCAGATTCATTTTACAACCACCATTACCCCGATAGCAAAACTAATAAAGACATTATTAAAAAAGAAAATCACAGGCAAATAACTATGATGAATATATACTCAAAAACTGGCACCAAAATGAATCCAAAAATATATTAAAAAGATCATACATCAAGTGGGACTTATACAAGGGATGCAAATCAATCAATGGGATATATGACAGTAACAAAAGGAACTATAAAACCACATCTTCTGCTCAATATATGCAGAAAAAGCATTTGTCAAAATTGAACAATGATTATGATTTAAAAAAATGTCTCATCAAAACTGGTGCTAAATTGCTTTAGTTTGTCCAACTATTTGTGACCCTATGGACTACAGTCAGGCTCCTCTGTGCATGTGATTCTCCAGGCAAAAATACTGAAGTAGGTTGTCATTTCCTCCTCCAGTGGATCTTCTGGACCCATGGATCGAAACTGCGTCTCAGAATTCTGTCTCCTGCATTGGCAGACAGGGTCTTCACCACTACTGCCACCTGGAAGTCCAAAAATTGGTAAGCCCATCAAAACTGGTAAGCCCATCAAAACCAGTAAGAAGGAACAAATCCTTACATGATGAAGGCCATTTATGAAAACTGATAGCTAACATATTCAGTGCATAAAAGTAGAAAACACATCCTCTAAAATCATGAAAAAGAGTTACTCTATACACAACTATTTAATATAGTACTGAAAGTCCTATTCACAACAATATGACAAGAAAAAGAAATACAGGTCATTCATATTGTAAAGGAACTCACTATTGGCAAATAACATAACATTATATAGAGAGAACAGTAAAATTTCCACCAAAATAAAAGCAGAACTGATAAAGTTGCAAGATATAAGATTAATATACAGAAATTGGTGGCATTTCTACATATGAACAATGAACTATCAAAAAGAGAAAGCAAGTAAAACAATTCCATTTGAAACTGCATTCAAAAGAATAATGTATCAGGAATAAACAGCCAAGGTGGTGAAAGACCTACATTCTAAAAATGATAAAACACTGATGAAGGAAACTGAAGATGATATAAAGAAATAGAAGATACCTTGCATTCATGGGTTAGAAGAATGAATATTGTTAATACTGCCCAAAGCAATTTAGACTTAATGTGATCCCTATCAAAATGCCAATGACATTTTTCAAAGAACTAGAATAAACAAACCTAAAATTTACATCAAACCAAATGACCTTGAATAGACAATGCAACCTTGAGAAAAGAGAACAGAGCTAAAGGCATCATATTCTCAGACTTCAAACTACACTGCAAAGCTACAGAAATCAAAACACTATGCTACTGTCACAGAAACAGACACCGAGATCAGTGGGCTCTCCCCAGAAATAAGCCCAGGCACTTACAGTCAATCCACTTACAACAAAGAGACAAGAATATGCAATGGAGAAAAAACAGTCTCTTAATAAGTGGCACTTGGAAACCTGGACAGCTAGATGTAAAATAATAAAACATCTCACAATATCTACAAAATAAACTTTAAGTATACTAATGACCTACATGTAAGAATAGAAACCATAAAGCTTCAAGAAGAAAACACAAAACACTCTTTGACATAAATCTTGGAAATGTTTCTGGACCTATTTCCTAAGGCAAAGGAAATAAAAGCAAAAATAGGGTCTAATTAAACAAAAGTTTTGCACAGCTAAGGGAACCCATTACAAAATGAAAAGACAGTTCTATTACTATGGAGTTGGAGAAAATATTTGTAAATGATATGACATATAAGGAGTTATAAATAGTTCCTATACTTCAATATCAAAAACTATTGAACTCAACCAAAAAATGGGCAGGAGACCTAAAAATACATTTTTTCCAAAGAGGACATGCAGATGGCAAACAGACACATGAAAAGATGCTCAACATGGCTAATTATCAAAACTATAATGAGATATTTGTCAGAAGGCTATCATCAAAAAGAGTATAAAAGACAAATATTGGTGAGGATTTGGAGAAAGGGACACTCATGTACTTTTGATGGAAATTTAAACTTGTGCAGCCACTATTGAAAGCAATATGGAGACTCTTCAAAAAACTAAAGGGAGAAGTACATATGATCCAGCAATTCCACTCCTGGATATATATATATATATCAAGATTGATATATCAAAGCATTGATTTCAGAGGGTACATGCACCCCAATGCTCATGGCAGCACTGTTTACAATAGCCAAAATAGTGAAGCAACGTTAAGTGTCCACTAACAGTTGAATGGATAAAGAACATGTGGTGTGTATACATACACAGTGGAATACTATTCAGCCATAAAACAGAATGAAATACTGCCATTTGCAACAATACGGATGAACTTAGAGGGTATTCTACTCTGTGAAATGAGTCAGACAAAGAAAGATACTGTATGTTTCCACTTATATGTGGAATGTAAAAAATTAAACAAACATATATAACAAAACAGAAACAGACTCCCATATACAGAGAACAAATCAGTGGCTATCAGCAGGGAGATGGAGGGAGATGAAAGTGTACAAGCTGCCAGGTATAATAACATAAGATACAAAAGAATCTAACTGGACGACTCTTCACACCATGCTGCTTGCTGCTGTTGCTGCTGCTGCTGCTCAGTTACTTCAGTCCTGTCTGACTCTGTGCATTCCTTTGGACTGCAACCCGCCAAGCTCCTCTGTCCATGGAATTCTCTAGGCAAGAGACTGGAGTGGGTTGCCATGCCCTCCTTCAGGGTATATTCTGGACTCAAGGGTGAAACTCGGGTCTCCTGCATTGCAGGCAGTTTCTTTACCACTGAACCACCAGGGAAGCCCCTTCACACCAAGTAACAAACTAAAACCAGATTAAAGACTTAAATTTAGCACTAGAAGCCATAAAACTCCTAGAAGCAAACATAGGCAGGATAAATTTTTACATTGGTCTTAGCAATATTTTTTTGGTTATGTTTCCCCAGGCAAGGGAAATAACAGCAAAAATAAACAAAATGGGACTAAATCAAGTTAAATATCTTCTGTATGGTAAAAAAATTATCAACAAAACAAAACAGGTCACTTACTGAATGAGAAAAGACACTTACAAACAATGTCTCTGAGGGGTTGAGACCCAAATATATGAAGGACGCACACAACTCTACATCAAAAACATACTATCTGATTAAAAAACACAGGCAGAGATCCTGAATAAATGTCTCAAAAGACATTCATGTGCCAACAGACACATGAAAAGACGCTCAACATCATTAATCAAGAGGGAAATGTAAATCAAAACCACTATGAAAGTGTCTTGAAATGTGTTATAGTTTGTATGAGTGACACTCTAATTTGTGGGATTATGGCCTGTATAAACACATCAAGTGAAAACAATGCACAGTTGGAAGGTTCAGATTCACCAGAAGCCAGGCTGCCTATGTTATTTGTTGGGTCCTGCATAAGAATAAAAGTACAGGACGCCTGACCAAAAAAATTAAGAATGGCTGCAAAAATACAATGGATCATTAAGACATTACCATAAACTATTATACACTAATAAGATGGAAGAAGAAACCTAGAAGAAACAGATGAACTAGAAATGTACAACCTCCCAAGACTGAATCAGGAAGAAACAGAAAACAGGAACAGACTAATTGTCAGTTGTCGGAAGCTGCGTTAGGCATTACTGACAAAATGGAGGCATGGTCCCAACCCCCTCTCCTCGTCCTGCAGGCATGGTCCCGGGATGAAGGACTTAGGTCTGGTGATTCTGACTTCTTGTTTCCTTTCTTCGGTTGAGTTGGCTGGAAAGAATGTTAAGGTGCTTATTGTTCTTGAGAGGAGCATGAGAAGGCACAAAGCCTTCTGCAGTTGTGCCCAGAGAATAATCCATAAAGTTAACCACTGACATTTGTTCAAGGATCTTTACAAAGAATGTTCCAGGATGAGCACGTAGGCCACAGCTTGAGGCCATGGGAAGGATTGTTACCTGAGACCTGTTTGTGAGGGAAATGTTTATGGCAAAGGAAGTTTGCTGAATTTAGGGTTTAGGAATAATTAAGAATAGTTAGAAGCTAAAAATTTAAAGAATGTTGTAGTGTTCGCATATTTTCCTATAGCTTATAGAGATGAGGAATTTTAGAGATATTAATAGCTAGAACCTTTTTAGGAGATAGTGAGCTCAAGATACTAGGGGCAAACAGGATTTTAAAAGATAAGAAATAAACTGAAGAATGTGGTATGCAGCCCAGACATAAGCATGAGTTACAATGTAATCACAAGTTAAGTATAGGACACATAAGACAAAGTAGATAATAGATAGTAAACCCGATTCTGAGAGAATTGCTGAAGCAGGAACTCTGTTTGAAAGGCAACAATGATTTCTGGAGACAATAAATCTGGGTGAGGGGGAACTAAAAATGTCAAACCTCTGACCTGATGCTTTTGTCAAAGTACAAAAGAAAACCTGAAGCTTGAAATAAACATGCAGTCCCGCACCTTCAGTCAGAGGCTGCATCATTCTCTGCCGACACCGCTCATCTCTTCAGGCTGATTCCCTGGCTACTGGAGCTAGACTCTGGCAGTCAGTAACAAAACTGACCAGTTTGCAGTTGAGTATGGAGAAGCTCTATACACTGAGCAAAAATGAGACCGGGAGCTGACTGTGGCTGAGATCATGAACTTCTTGTTGCAAAATTCAGACCTAAATTGAAGTAGAGAAAACCACTAGACAATTCAGGTATGGCCTAAAATAAATTCCTTACAATGGAAATTCCATACAGTTCAGTTCAGTTCAGTTCAGTCGCTCAGTCGTGTCCAACTCCTTGCAACCCCATGAATAGCAGTACGCCAGGCCTCCCTGTCCATCACCAACTCCCGGAGTTCACGCAGACTCACGTCCATTGAGTCCGTGATGCCATCCAGCCATCTCATCCTCGGTCGTCCACTTCTTCTCCTGTCCCCAATCCCTCCCAGCATCAGGGTCTTTTCCAATGAGTCAACTCTTCGCATGAGGTGGCCAAAGTACTGGAGCTTCAGTTTTAGCATCATTCCTTCCAAAGAAATCCCAGGGTTTATCTCCCTCAGAATGGACTGGTTGGATCTCCTTGCAGTCCAAGGGACTCTCAAGAGTCTTCTCCAACACCACAATTCAAAAGCATCAATTCTTCTGAGCTCAGCCTTTTCACAGTCCAACTCTCACATCCATACATGACCACAGGAAAAACCATAGCCTTGACTAGATGGACCTTAGTCGGCAAAGTAATGTCTCTGCTTTTGAATATACTATCTAGGTTGGTCATAACTTTTCTTCCAAGGAGTAAGCGCCTTTTAATTTCATGGCTGCAGTCACCATCTGCAGTGATTTTGGAGCCCAAAAAAACAAAGTCTGACACTGTTTCTACTGTTTCCCCATCTATTTCCCATGAAGTGATGGGGCCAGATGCCATGATCTTCGTTTTCTGAATGTTGAGCTTTAAGCCAACTTTTCCACTCTCCTCTTTCACTTTCAACAAGAGGCTTTTTAGCTCCTCCTCACTTTCTGCCATAAGGGTGGTGTCATCTGCATATCTGAGATTATTGATATTTCTCCCAGCAATCTTGATTCCAGCTTGTGTTTCTTCCAGTCCAGCATTTCTCATGATGTACTCTGCATATAAGTTAAATAAGCAGGGTGACAATATACAGCCTTGACGTACTCCTTTTCCTATTTGGAACCAGTCTGTTGTTCCATGTCCAGTTCTAACTGTTGCTTCCTGACCTGCATACAGATTTCTCAAGAGGCAGGTCAGGTGGTCTGGTATTCCCATCTCTTTCAGAATTTTCCACAGTTTACTGTGATCCACACAGTCAAAGGCTTTGGCATAGTCAATAAAGCAGAAATAGATGTTTTTCTGGAACTCTCTTGCTTTTTCCATGATCCAGCGGATGTTGGCAATTTGATCTCTGGTTCCTCTGCCTTTTCTAAAACCAGCTTGAACATCAGGGAGTTCATGGTTCACATGTTGCTGAAGTCTGGCTTGGAGAATTTTGAGCATTACTTTACTACCATGTGAGATGAGTGCAATTGTGCAGTAGTTGGAGCATTCTTTGGCATTGCCTTTCTTTGGGATTGGGATGAAAACTGACTTTTCCAGTTCTGTGGCCACTGCTGAGTTTTCCAGATTTGCTGGCATATTGAGTGCAGCACGTTCACAGCATCATCTTCAGGATTTGAAACAGCTCAACTGGAATTCCATCACCTCCACTAGCTTTGTTCGTAGTGATGCTTTCTAAGGCCCACTTGACTTCACATTCCAAGATGTCTGGCTCTAGATTAGTCATCACATCATCATCATTATCTGGGTCGTGAAGATCTTTTTTGTACAGTTCTTCCGTGTATTCTTGCCACCTCTTCTTAATATCTTCTGCTTCTGTTAGGTCCAGACCATTTTTGTCCTTTATTGAGCTCATCTTTGCATGAAATGTTCCCTTGGTATCTCTAATTTTCTTGAAGAGATCTCTAGTCTTTCCCCTTCTGTTCTTTTCCTCTATTTCTTTGCATTGATCACTGAAGAAGGCTTTCTTATCGTTTCTTGCTATTCTTTGGAACTCTGCATTCAGATGCTTATATCTTTCCTTTTCTCCTTTGCTTTTCACCTCTCTTCTTTTCACAGCTATTTGTAAGGCCTCCTCAGACAGCCATTTTGCTTTTTTGCATTTCTTTGCCATGAGGATGGTCTTGATCCCTGTCTCCTGTACAATGTCCTGACCCTCATTCCATAGTTCATCAGGCACTCTATCTATCAGATCTAGACCCTTAAATCTATTTCTCACTTCCACTGTATAAATGACAAATAGATTCAGGGGATTAGATCTGATAGACGGAGGGCCAAAGAACTATGGACAGAGGTTTGTAACACTGTACAGGAGGGTGTGATCAAATCCATCCTCAAGAAAAAGAAATGCAAAAAGGCAAAACAATTGTCTGAGGAGGCCTTACATATAGCTGAGAAAAGAAGAGAAGTAAAAGGCAAAGGAGAAGAGGTAAGATATACCCATCTGAATAAAGAGTTTCAAAGAAGAGCAAGAAAACATAAGAAAGCTTTCTAAGTGAACAATGCAAAGAAATAGAGGAAAACAATAAAATAGGAAAGACTAGGGATCTCTTCAAGAAAAGTAGAGGTAGCAAAGGAACATTTCATGCAAAGACTGGCACAACAATGGACACAAACATTATGGACCTAATGAACCAGAAGGTATTTTTAAAAGGTGGGAGGAATACAGAGAACTATGCAAAACAAGTCTTAATAACCTAGACAACTACAATTGTGTGATCACGCACCTAGAGCCAGATATCCTGGAGTGTGAAGTCAAGTGGGCCTTAGGAAGCATTTCTACAAACAAAGCTACTGGAGGTGATGGAATTCCAGCTGAGCTATTTCAAAACTTGAAATATTTTGATGTTAAAGTCCTACACTCAATATGCCAGCAAATTTGGAAAACTCAGCAGTGGCCACAGGACTGGAAAAGGTCAGTTTGCATTCCAATCCCCAAGAAGGAAATGCCAAAGAATGCTCAAACTCCAGCACAGTAACGCTCATTTCACATGCTAGCAAGGTCGTGCTTAAAATCCTTCAAGTAACGCTTCAACAGTATGTGAATTGAGAACTTCCAAATGTACAAGCCATATTTAGAAAAGGCAGAGGAACCGGAGATCAAATTGCCAACATCTGTCAGATTACAGAAAAAGCAAGAGAATTCCAGAAAAACATCTACTACTCCTTCATTGACTATGCTAAAGCCTTTGACTGTGTGGCTCACAAGAAGCTGTGGAAAGTTCTTAAAGACCACCTTACCTGCCTCCTGAGAAAGCTGTATGCAGGTCAAGAAGCAACAGTTAGAACTGGACATGGAATAATGAACTGGTTCAAAATTAGGAAAGGAGTACATCAAGGCTGTATATTGTCACCCTGCTTATTTAACCTATGTGCAGAGTACATTATTTGAAATGCTGGGCTGGACGAAGCACAAACTGGAATCAAAATTGCCAGGAGAAATACCAATAATCTCAGATATGCATATGACACCATCCTAATGGCAGAAATTGAAGAGGAATTAAAAAGTCTTTTGCTGAAGGTGAAAGAGGATGTTGGAAAAAGATGGTTTAAAACTCAATACTCAAAACACTAAGATCATGGCATCCAATCCCATCACTCCATGGCAAATAAATGGGGAAACAATGGAAACAGTGACAGACTTTATTTTCTTGGCTTCAAAATCACTGTGGATGGTGACTGCAGCCATGGAAGTAAGACACTTGCTTGTTGCTTGGAGGAAAAGCTATGACCAACTTGAACAATGTATTAAACAGCAGAGACATCACTTGGCGGACAAAGGTCTGTAAGACTGATACTAAAACTGAACCTGATAAGAAGATCAACTCAATGGAAAAAACCTCGATGCTGGGAAAGATTGAAGGCAGGAGGAGAAGGGGATGACAGAGGATGAGATGGTTAAATGACATCATTGATTCAATGGATGTGAGTGGAACAAACTCTAGGAGATATTGAAGGACAAGGAAGCCTGGCATGCTGCAGTCCATGGGGTTGCAAAGACTTGGACACGACTGAGCAACTGAACAACAATGAACAACACCATGATTCAGTGGAATTTATCCCAGTATTGCAAGGAAGAAACAGTTAGACCTGGACATGGAACAACAGATTGATTCCAAATAGGAAAAGGAGTACGTCAAGGCTGTATACTGTCACCCTGCTTATTTAACTTCTATGCAGAGTATATCATGAGAAATGCTGGGCTGGAAGAAGCAAGAGCTGGAATCAAGATTGCCGGGAGAAAGATCAATAACCTCAAATATGCAGATGACACCACCTTTATGGCAGAAAGTGAAGAGGAACTAAAAAGCCTCTTCATGAAAGTCAAAGAGATGCTCGGAGCTGGTGCACTGGGATGACCCAGAGGGATAGTATGATGAGGGAGGTGGGAGAGGGGTTCAGGATGGGGAACACATGTACACCCGTGGTGGATTCATGTTGATGTATGGCAAAACCAGTACAATATTGTAAAATAATTAGTGTCCAATTAAAATAAATAAATTTATATTTTTTTAAAAAGTTGGTTTAAAGCTCAACATTCAGAAAACGAAGATCATGGCATCTGGTCCCATCACTTCATGGGAAATAGATGGGGAAACAGTGGAATAAGTATCAGACTTTATTTTTGGGGACTCCAAAATCACTGCAGATGGTGACTGCAGTCATGAAATTAAAGATGCTTACTCCTTGGAAGGAAAGTTATGACCAACCTAGATAGTATATTGAAAATCAGAGATATTACTTTGCTAACAAAAGTCCATCTAGTCAAGGCTATGGTTTTTCCATTGGTCATGTATGGATGTGAGAGTTGGACTGTGAAGAAAGCTGAGCACCAAAGAATTGATGCTTTTGAACTGTGGTGTTGGAGAAGACTCTTGAGAGTCCCTTGGACTGCAAGGAGATCCAACCAGTCCATTCTAATGGAGGTCAGTCCTGGGTGTTCATTGGAAAGACCGATGCTGAAGGTAAAACTCCAATACTTTGGCCACCTCATGCAAAGGGTTGACTCATTGGAAAAGACCTTGATGCTGGGACGGATTGGGGGCAGGAGGAGAAGGGGACAACAGAGGATGAGATGGCTGGATGGCATCACTGACTCGATGGACATGAGTCTGAGTAAACTCCAGGAGTCGGTGATGGACAGGGAGGCCTGGCATGCTATGGTTCATGGGGTTGCAAAGAGTCGGACACAAGTGAGCGACTGAACTGAACTGAACTGATTGCAAGGGTAATTCAATATCTGCAAATCAATCAATGTGATAAACTACATTAACAAACTGAAGAATAAAAATCATATAGTTATCTCAATAAATGAAGGAAAAGTATTTGACAAAATTCAACATCCATTCATGATAAAAAAAACTCTCATCAAAGTTGGTTGGGAGGGAATACATATCTCAATTTAATAAAGGTTATATATGACAATCCCACAGCTCACATCATACTCAGCAGTGAAAGTGTTTCCTCTAAGATCAGGAAGAAAACAAGGATGTCCACTCTTACCACTTTTACTCAACATAGCGCTGGAAGTCCTAGCCACAGCAATTAGACAAGATAAAAAGGAATCCAAATAGAAAAGAAAGAATTAAAACTGTCCCTATTTATGGATGATACTATGTATAGAAAATTCCTAAACACATTACCAAAATACTATTAGAGCTCATCAATGAATTCAATAAAGTTGCAATACACAAGTTATATACAAAAATCTGTCAAATTTCTATACACAAAGCTACAGTCATGAAAAGAGTATGGTACTAGCACACAGACAGATTCACAGATCACAGGAACAGAAGAAACGCCCAGAAATAGTGAGCACTTACACGCACTTATAGTCACTGCAGCACTATTTACAACAGCTAACATCTGGAAGCAACAAAAGCGTCCATCAACAGATGAGTGCATAAAGAAGATATGTACGCAGATATAGGCATTACTCAGGCATTCTTTCTTGCCATTTGTGACAAGGATGTACATGGAGGGTATTTAAGTGAGATAAGGCAAACAAGAGAAAGACAAATACCATGTAATTTCACCCACATATGGAATCTAAAAAATAAATGAACAAACGTAACAAAATGGAAACAGACTCATGGATACAGAGAATAAATCAGTGGTTGTCAGAGGGTCAGGGAACAGGGAAATTAGTGTAAGAGAGATTGAGAGGTACAGACTTCCAGTTACAAAGGAAGCGAGTCACGGGGATGAAACGCGCAGCATGTGGAATACAGTTACTTATACTGCAGCGTCTTTGTATGGTGGCAGATGCTAATGAGACCCATCATGATGATCACTTTGGAATGTGCAGAAATATCAAGTCACCGTGTTGTGCACTTGGAACCAATGTAGTGTTGTAGGTTGATTATGCTTCAATTAAAAACAAAATATTGGATGGACCAAAAAGGTCATTCAGTTAGTGAATACATTGTTCAACAAAGTTCTTGGAGAAAATGAAAACTGTGTTTTTGCTATTAAAACTGAACAAACGTTTTGGCTCAACCAATATGGAGACACTAGAAGGAAATGCAAAAAAAAAAAAAAAATCAAGCCACAGACCCCAGTAGAAATGAGTAAAGGTGGTTAAAAGGTGCAACTTCTAGATATAAGATAAATGTCCTGGGGATGTAATGCATAGATTGATGGCTATAGTTAGTAATAGTGTATTGCAAATTTGAAAGTTGCTAAGAGAGTAGGTCTTGAAAGCTTTAATCATAAAAATTTAACTCTGTATGAAGATGAATGTTAACTAGATGTAACTGGGGTGAGCATTTCAAAATATATAGAAATATCAACTCATGTTGTTTGTCTGAAACTGATATCAATTGTATATCAATAAAAATATCATATCTTAACATCCTTTGAAGAATACAGTAAAAGCAAACTGTTTAAAATACACATTCTTAAACATTTATAAATATTTCTTCATCATGTTCTTCTGGAGTGTAGAATCATAAAATGTGACTTTTTGAGCTCATTAATTACCAATTTAACACATTGGTCATAGCAAACACCTTCTTTCAACAACACAAGAGATGACTCTATACATGGACGTCACCAGATGGTCAATATGGAAATCAGACTGAGTATATTCTTTGTGGTCAAAGATGGAGAAGCTCTATACAGTAAGCAAAAACAAAACCTGGAGCTCAGATCATCAGTTCCTTATTGCAATATTCAGGCCTAAGTTGAACAAAGCACAGAAAACCACTCAGGTACAACCTAAATTAAATTGCTTATGAATATACAGTAGGGACTAGATCTGGTTCACAGGGTGCCTGAAGAACTACGGATGGAGGTTTGTAACTGTACAGGAGGTGGTGACCAAAGTAAGTAAGTAAGTAAAGTCACTCAGTCGTGTCCGACTCTTTGTGACCCCATGGACTGCAGCCCACCAGGCTCCTCAGTCCATGAGATTCTCCAAGCAAGAATACTGGAGTGGATTGCCATTTCCTTCTCCAGGAGATCTTCCCGACCCAGGGATCGAACCCGGGTCTCCCACATTGGAGGCAGACGCTTTAACCTCTGAGCCACCAGGGAAGTGGGTGGTGACCAAAACCTTCCCTAAAAGAAATTCAGGCAGGAAAAGTGATTGTCTGAGGAGACTTTACAAATAGCTGAGAAGAGAAGTGAAAGGCAAAGGAGAAAAGGAAAGATATAACCAATTCAATGCAGAGTTCCAGAGAACATCAAGGAGAGATAAGAAAGTCTTCTTAAGTGAACAATGCAAAGAAACAGAAGAAACAATAGAATGGGAAAGACTGGAGATCTCTTCAAGAAAACTGAAGATATCTCGGAAATCAATCCTGAATCTTCATTGGGAGGACTGATGCTGAAGCTGAAGCTCCAATACTTTGGTCACCTGATGTGAAGAGCAACTCACTGGAAATGACTCTGATTCTGGGAGGGATTGTGGGTAGGAGGAGCAGGGGGCAACAGATAACGAGACAGTTGGATGTCATCATTGACTCAATGGACATGAGTTTGACCAAACTCCGGGAGATAGTTAACGACAGGAATGCCTGGCATGCTGCAGTACATGGGGTTACAAAGAGTCGGACATGACTTTGCGACTAAACAACAATAACAAAGACTCCCTAGACTCACCAAAGGCTGTCTACATGCTGCTAGATTTTCTAAAAAAAACTTAAGAATGAAAAAACAAAACACCACCACCAGAGCTTTAAACCTATGGGGGTGGGGGTCTTGGGAATGCAGAGCCCCACATGGCTGCCTGAACACCTGCCTTTGCGGCCACCCTGCTGAAGTTGGCTGGGAATTTCCTCGTCAGTCTCTGACCTCAGAGCTGCTCCCTTTTTCTCTGGTGTCTGCGTGTAGACTTCCTCCGCCAGGTCATGTGTCCTGAGGAGCCCAGGCGGTGCTATAGAGTGGGTACAGGCAGCCCAGGCACTCCTGTAGGGGGGTCAGGGACTGACTGCTCCCTAAACATCTCAAGTGTCTTAGAGTACAACAGAGAGAGAGATGACGGTCAGGGAAGTCCTCAACAGGGGCCATTTCAGCAAACATCTTCAGAAGGTTAGGACAGAAGCATTGTGCAATTCAGGCAAAGGACGGGAGCCAGTCTTGAGGTGCCTGGCTGTGGCAGAGCAGAGATGCTGGTGGGAGGATGTTACACTCAGTGAAGACTGGCAGTGTGGGGGGGGGGGGGGCGCACAGAAGCAGCACTCTGGGCTGATCCTAAGCCTGGCTGATCAACCTGGGCTGATCCTAAGCCTGGCTGCCTGGCTGGAGGACTCTGAGCCCAGGGAACCACAAGTGGCTGAGCGCATAAGTCATATCATGGTGACAGTATTCAATCCCTCACACATCTCCAGGGAAAGCTTTCCAAAGGTGACTTTCAAGCAGTTATTTAAGAGGAAAGCATCTTTGTTTTTAAAGGAGAATTATGATGCCAGTTCTCAGGGAATTGACTGAGGCTATGATTTTACATTGATAGCATAAATGACAGTCCCAGGACACTGAAATCTGCACGTTTTTCTCAACCGTCTAAAATCCAGGTGTTACTCCCACTGTGATAGGGCGCAGGGGCAGACAGAAGCAGGGTCCTGGGCACCCTGCCTGCTACGCCCCACAGAGGGGCTACACTCTTCACTCTCTCGAGTGCATTCCCAGGGCCCAGATGCCAAGAGCCAGATCAACTCCCTGTGGCTTTTCTAAACACCCCTCTGTCTAGTCACTGCTTACAATAACAGCTATAGGCTTGGCACCTGGAATTTATATGGGTTTTACTGGAGATTTTGACATTTACTTGGTCTATGTCCAAAAGCTCTGGATCAGAGAGTGGGCTGGCCCAGAAACAGTGCTGATGGCCTTCCATAGGAACAGAGAGGAAACTAAGCCTCCAGGCCTTCAGCAGAGCAATGAGCACATGAGAGAGGGAGTGGGCCCTTCTGTCCCGTGACTTGCATGCCCCTTGCCAGAGCCTCCTCCCAGGCTGGAGGAAGACCCTTGTTCCCAGATGCAGCCCTTTGTCCATCCCCTCCCCAAGGCATAGAGGCCCTTCTAAGGTGTCAACTTGCCCCCTCTCAGTTTGTATATAAGCTATTCTCAATTCCTTTGCTTGAACCTCTGTTCATCTGATTCTCCTTTTTCTCTGTAATTCAGTTGTTTCACAAATTAAATTCTTATTTGTGTTCAAAACATTTAGCAAAATGACCTTGATTAAAACCTAATGAAAAGTGTAAGTGTCAGTAACTCAGTCATGGCTGACTCTTTAAAACCCCATAGACTGTAGCCTACCACTCTCCTCTGTCCATGGAATTCTCCAGCAAGAATACTGGAGTGTGTTGCCATTCCCTTCTCCAGGGGATCTTCCCAACCCAGGGAACTAACCCAGGTCTCCTGCATTGCAGGCAGATTCTTTACCGTCTGAGCCAACAGGGAAGCCTAAAGAAAGATAAAAACCTAAAACCTAGGAGATCCAAATGAAGTATACAAACATCATCTAGATTAAGTTCATCCATCTTGCCTCCATTTTTAGCCCCCAAACACATTCATGTTGCCTCTCCTGGACCACCAAAGTTACTAGCAGCTTGATAGAGTATATAATATTATTTCTAATTTGTTTCTTGTAAAACAGAGTCTGAACATGATTCTCAGAAGCTAAGAATAAGGATGCCTGCAAAATAAAAAATTTTAAAAAGTGATCTAATTTCATTCTTTTACAAGTGGTTGACCAGTTTTACCAGCACCACTTGTTAAAGAGATTGTCTTTAATCCACTGTATATTCTTGCCTCCTTTGTTGAAGATAAGGTGTCCATAGGTGTGTGGATTTATCTCTGGGCTTTCTATTTTGTTCCATTGATCTATATTTCTGTCTTTGTGCCAGTACCATACTGTCTTGATGACTGTGGCTTTGTAGTAAAGCCTGAAGTCAGGCAGGTTGATTCTTCCAGTTCCATTCTTCTTTCTCAAGATGGCTTTGGCTATTCGAGGTTTTTTGTATTTCCATACAAATTGTGAAATTATTTGTTCTAGCTCTGTGAAAAATACTGCTGGTAGCTTGATAGGAATTGCATTGAATCTGTAGATTGCTTTGGGTAGTATACTCATTTTCACTATATTGATTCTTCCGATCCATGAACATGGTATATTTCTCCATCTATTAGTGTCCTCTTTGATTTCTTTCATCAGTGTTTTATAATTTTCTATATATAGGTCTTTAGTTTCTTTAGGTAGGTATATTCCTAAGTATTTTATTCTTTTCATTGCAATGGTGAATGGAATTGATTCCTTAATTTCTTTTTCTACTTTCTCATTATTAGTGTATAGGAATGCAAGGGATTTCTGTGTAATTAGTGTCCTGTTTGATTTCTTTCATCAGTGTTTTATAATTTTCTATATATAGGTCTTTAGTTTCTTTAGGTAGGTATATTCTTAAGTATTTTATTCTTTTCGTTGCAAGGCTTCCCTGGTGGCTCAGTGGTAAAGAACTCGCCTGCCAGTGCAGGAGATGTGAGTTCAATCCCTGGGTTGGGAAGATCCCCTGGAGGTGGAAATGGCAATCCACTCCAGGATTCTTGCCTGGAAAATGCCATGGATAGAAGGACCCTGGCAGGCTATAGTTGTGTCTGCAAAGAACTGGACGGGACTTAGAGACTGAGCACATACGCAGGTTGACTCTAGAATTTTTTTTTTTCCTACCTACTCCACTCTGTTTGCCAATACATTCTAATAAGAAAAAATTTCTTAGAGAATTTTATAACTAAGGCTCATATATACATTCTGGGTTTCATATTCCTGTGACAGGAAAAACATGTGAGTTAGTACTACTAGATATAAATTAATACTACATCAGAATTTAAAGATCTAGAAAGAACAAACTGGAAAAAAAAAATCACTGCTTTAAGCCACCATCAAAAATCACACCAATGTCTTTCTGCCTTATAGACTAGGAAAAAAGGAAATGTAACAAGGCAAACTTTTACCTTTTACTTAAATTTTTATTATTTATTCATTAGTTACAGCTTTGGAGACCAGGAAAAGAGCTCAGCAGTACAAACCCTGGGTAAAGGTTACTCTGCAAAAGTCCCATTCACTGCCTTTTAAAATATGTAAATGGAACTATCAAATCCTTCCTTGAACCACATACAAGAATTTCATATGAAGGACAGCCCAAAACCATGCATGAGACATAAATGGCCCTGCAACTTTATAAATCTACGTAGTCACAAATTTCAATGAAATTAAAGGAAATAAAGATTGTTACAGTCTTAGAATTTTTCAGTTTGCCTTTTAGTAGTACCCCTTTATAATGTCCACTAATCCTTAGGCTCTCCTAAGCTTTACTGATGCAATATGAAAGACTGACAATTAATCTATAACACACTACTTCAATAATACACACTACTTCAATATGATTCTTCCACAATCACGTTTAGCTACTTTTCACTTGCCCCACTATCCATAATAGTCACTACTCTAGATGTAGTGACTATTGTCTTCCTCCAAACTACTGTTAACACAGCAAAAAATGACATGAAATACTATACAGAATCACAAAACTTGAATAAATAACTTACGCTGTAGAAGGCTGTCTGATGAGATCTGAGATCTGCTTAGATAGTTGGTGAGAACTTCGAACCATCATGCTGTGCAAGGTGGCAGGGTGCTGGGGAATATTGATGCTGATAGCTCCGACTTTGAACACAGCGGCATTGTTAGTCTTCAGTCCCCTCTGGGCACTGTAGAGGGCTTGGGACTTGGCAATACTACATTTCACTACAGTTCTATTAATAGAGAAGGAGGATCATTAAAATATGGTCAAATAAAGAGACATTTTGAAAATGTATTTTGAGAGCAAGACAAATGCTTTTAAATCATTTATTGAAGTAAATAAGATTTTTCATGCATTTAAATCATACTGAAGAAATAATATCTTCTAAAAAGACTGACATTAATTTTATTTTAGGGTGCTGGGGAATATTGATGCTGATAGCTCCGACTTTGAACACAGCGGCATTGTTAGTCTTCAGTCCCCTCTGGGCACTGTAGAGGGCTTGGGACTTGGCAATACTACATTTCACTACAGTTCTATTAATAGAGAAGGAGGATCATTAAAATATGGTCAAATAAAGAGACATTTTGAAAATGTATTTTGAGAGCAAGACAAATGCTTTTAAATCATTTATTGAAGTAAATAAGATTTTTCATGCATTTAAATCATACTGAAGAAATAATATCTTCTAAAAAGACTGACATTAATTTTATTTTGTTTGTATGGAATATTATTCTATTTCTTTAATAAAGGGTTTACAGAAGAATATATCTATGTGCTTATATGGAAGAGAATGAAACTGACATATTACACATATACAACACAAAATTCCATCTTTATTTTTCCCCATTCAGAACTCCATTTTTCTTCAACTTATTTCAGGCTTCTCTACAACCACTAAGAAAATATAGACAGTGAACTTCAAAAGGAAGAAAAACACCATTATACCTCTTAAAATCTAATCAGTCAAAGAAATTAATCTTAAAATCAGCTAACAAGTTAAAAGAAATTAATGAGAAAGATGAAATTCAACTTGCATTTTCCATTTTTTTTATTTTCAGTGAGTGGCAAAGAAATGATAGAAGTCCAATTCATAAAGAGTAAATAATACTTGGTTTAAAATTGCTAAGTTTTACTGGTACAGATATAAAATAGAAATACTGTCTTTCTTGGTTTCTTGTTTTTTCCTTCTAATACCTAGAAAAATCCTTTGAACATGGCAGACACTCACTGAATTTTGTGAAATAAATGAGCAGAAAAAAGTACACCAGAAGAATGACTCAACACTACAACTGTGAGATTCCACAGATAGCATGTTGTAAAAATCATGTATGTAAAAGTCATGATGAAGCAGTCTTGACACAGACAACAGAATGATTCATGTCAATGAACTACATCACTAAAGGCCCTGTCATAAATTGAAAGCTTAACATAAATGTTATCTTTCATATGGGCAAAGGATACTTGACAACAGATTAAGCAAAACACACAAAGTGCAAATTTCATATTAACTACAGATCAGTTCACATATATTTATCTCTACTTAGGCTACAAAGGATCCATTGACTATTTATTTATAGTCTCAAGGACTTAAGGAATCAATGCATTACATTTAACTTATATTAGAACAAATCTTGAGAAGCATTAAGAGTGGTTCTATCAGAAGTTTTGATTATTTACAGATAGTGAAATCCAAGTAATATACTAACTTCAAAAATGATTACTACAAAACTATATCTGCTTTCCTCTTCAAAGGAAACTGCTTTTAAAGACTATCACTGATTAGAGAAAGGAAAAAAGTGATATGGAACTGTTCTAACAGAATGATGGTAGATTTTAGAATGCTGACTAGTTACTGAATTTTGAATCTTAACTATTCTAATAATAAAATGATTCCATTTAAAAATCAATTTTAATATAAGCCAAAACACTTAGATGATGCTAAAATGCAAAGGACTTTATACTTGTGAATAGCATTCACTTATTGAATAAAACTAAGCATAAATTTACAAAGAAATCTTGTCATCATGATAGTCAAGAAATTCTACACCTATCTTACTATTTTACTTTTATAATCTATAGAAGTCTCCTTAAATGTTACTTTTGATTATAGTAGCCTATACACAACCCTTAATTTTCAATTATACACCAAATGTTAGAATAGAAAGCACTGACTACTCTGCTACTGCAGATCTGTGGTATTACCAGTGGAAAACTGTGATGTTAAGAATTTCAAGGACTCTGTGCTGCCCAACTCCAGAGGGTATCATTCACACTGGAGGCTATATAAATGATGCCCATGACTATATCGTGAGTAATGTTTCTTGGAGCTAGACAACAGGATAGTTCTACACTGATCAAACTGAGCCAGACACTGCAGAGAATCTGATTAACTCTTGTCATACTGTACATGTTAAAGATGTAAGGAGACCCAGAATGTGGAATTAAACAATTTACAAGCTGCCAAATGAATTAACAATTCATAACTCTATTTTAACTCTTAAAAGAGCTGTGCCTTAATCTATATCATAAAACATGTAGTAAACTTTTACACAGGAAAGAAGTGGTCAAAGTCTTTTTAAACAGATGACTATAAAAACTTATAGCATGCCAGGCATGCCTCATATATGCAAAAGTTCACAGCAAGTGACCAAGAAGTTTGGTTTGAAAATTCACTGACAGTGCTGGTCTATTTGACAAGTTCTGCTAGATGCACTCTGAACCTAAGTTATAATGACCACAGTGTCTAATGAGGCAAGGAGTTTTCCTCATCTTTTTCTTCCTGTGTCCAGACAATAGGGCCTTACAGGTAGACTAGCCACGCTTATCCATGCAGGTTAAGATCTGAGTATTTAATTTAGGGCCTCATTATCTCTATCTCCAACCCCACTCTACTTCCTTGAGCATTCAGGCCCAAACTTTAGGGGCAGGGAAATGAAGGCACCTGACCCATGCGGCCTGCCTCAATTCAGTTTTGCCTGAAAATCTCTACAGTGGGGACACAGAGTGTTACGATCACATATTGTCTACTTATCTATTAAAAATCACTGCAACTGTCTTTCCTATTTGACAATTATACTTTATATGTTAACTCTCTTAGCAGGAAGGCCTGAAAAAGGAGGGAGTAGGCCTATAAAGTGATATTATGACAGGAACTACCTCTCATTTGCTTACCGTTCCATCTCTGAAACCTAACATAGTGTATAGACAATAATTTGTAACCTAGAAACCTAATTAGTTGAGTGGATGAAGATGTGATCTTCAGTCATTAAAAAGCATCCTTTCTAAAGCCATATGTATTTTTTTGTTATACATCCAGAGAACTCAGTGATAAAAAAAGAAACAATAAATCTTCTCTAGCTATTACAAATACTAAAGTAGAAATCACTATTTTTTTCTATACCTTTTAACATGATATTAATATGGAAGAGTGGCTTCCAAAAAACAATCAATTTTCTAATTTAGTATTAGTGCATTTATTCTTTATTAGTACTTTAGTTGGCTGATGAGGTGATATAGATCACAGATAATCTCAAAAAAGGGTTTTTGATTGATGATATTTTGTCTATGGCCTGTTATCAATACACACTGAAACAAATCTCACCAGTTATTGATAATCTTACTAGCCTGGAACAAAATATGCATATTCAACTAAATTTATTCAGCATACTTGAATTTTATAGAAAATGTTCAAATTAATAATTAGTGCTAAGTAAAATACTAAACTGTCATGGCGGTAAGATTCACATGACATATATTTACACATAATGCTTGGTATAGCTCACTACCACAAAATATCAGATATACACAGGTAAAATCAAGCCAATCAAAAATATTAAAGTATCTACAATACAAAAGCCACATTAAAATTTGACAATAGAGCAGCAAACTCTCTACATCTTAAAGACAGAATTAGAAGGATGAGCAATGTAGATATTTTCATATATTAGTGTTTTAATAATTAGTTTTGCAAACCTGTCAAAACTCTCTCACCAAGTTAAAAATTTCAACTTCGATTATCACATCCAATATTAATGAGGATTTGTGATAATATAAATTTTAATATTAACCAGTCTTAACGAGCACAAAGCAACATAAAACTACAATTTTGAATATTTCAACAATAAAACAAGATATGAATTATCAAAAAGGTAGTTCTTACCTGTGTGTTTTCCATGAATATTAGCAAACTGTATAATCTATGAAAGGATCTATATTAAAGCTACAAAATAATAACTAACTACATACATTCACAGCCATGCAGATAATCTAAATATTAATATTTTATCTCTAAAACTATCCAATATGATGTTAATCACAAAGTCCATGAAAAAGAATAATAATGACATACAGAAACTCTTGTTTGGCTGTGCTTGTAGGAGATGTAGGAAAATCCTCCAGTCTACAGATGAAGATTCAAGAGAAAGCAGGAAAACAAAAAGGAAGCAAATAAACATTCATGCATAAATTAGTTACAAGATGACCAATCATCTGGAAAGCTTTTATTTCCCATTTAAAAAATTTTTACTCAAAGAACTTTTTCAGCTTTTTTGAAGTTCCATTTCCTTTTAATTGAAACTAGAAATGAAAACCCAAAGAATAAATCCAGAAAGTCTTATTAACACTATTAGAGTTTGGTAGCGAGTAATAAATAAAGTTTTATTTTTTTAATGAAAAAGTTAAGGGATCTGGCTTGACCTCTTTTTTTAGAAGCAAAAGAATATCAACTAATACTTAAAAAATTATTTTATAAATATGTTTTGCAAATTTAGAGACTATTTGAAGCCTTCTCTTAGCTAATGGAGATAAGAGTTTTGAGAGGATGGAGTAAATAAAACACAGGAGACATTTAAGGAAATTTGTTGTACTTCTGAATAGTTTAAAGTACCATGATACTTTAAATTCAGAGCCAACAAAGGAATCATGAAACCTAAGTCTGTGGTGACTTTCTTTGAAGCATCATAGTGAGGTAGAAGGTGTGGAGATTCAGGCACCTCTTCCTACTGACTGTATGACTTTAAGCATTTTAGGAAAACACTCCGATCTTTCCGAATCTCGATTTATTTATTACAGTGGGGATAAAACCGCCCCAGATAATAGGATTGTAGTGAGGATTAAATAATGTATATGAGATTCCTGGTCCACAATAGATGCTCCTTTAGATTGTAATTATTACATAATAATGTTCTTATCTCACAATTACTGAAATTTCTGGTCTTTAGAAAGCCAGCTTAGGAAATGTGATCTGGACCATTTAAGCAGCTATAATGAAATATACCCTTTGGTTCTAGATACACAAGTCGAAACTGCCCCAGCAAGATTTACACATCCATTTCAGGAAATGTTCCCCAAGACAGTCATCATATTACCCATGTATGAAATGTCATGAATAGACCTATAATGGGTCAATTTTTGACTAATATTTAATTTTTATAACATTGAACTAGATCCTCTATTTTGTCAGTATTTAGCATGACAGATGCTTTAAGGGACAATAATAGGACATTAACAAGTTACTAAAAATGAGCAATTTCTCAAAATTGACTAAATTATCAAAATACAATTTGTAGTTATAGCATGAAACTGCTCCACTGAAAGGAAGTTAGGAATGAAGGTATATATTCCCAAGTGTATGAGCAAAGTCAATGGTTAAATGTATTGACAACTAATTAGTGATCTAAATATCATGTGTAAAAGTAATTATTATTAGAACAATTTTGGACAGATCCACAAAGAGAATGAAAAGGTGAGAGCAAAAAGTCAAAAGAAAAGCAATATGGAATTGGTATACTCACTGTAGAAGGCTTATTTACACTATTAGGAGGGTCTCATAGGCTTTATTGTTAAATACTTTAAATGAAAAAATGGCAAGATAAAGTTTTGAAACCCAGTATGAATACTGGGTAATATTAGTTAATAAAATCAAGAGACAGCCTATTTTCTGATTATAATTTTGTTTTACTTATTTGAGTTATGTGAGTTCTTGCATCTTATATGTTTAACTGAAATTTACACTGTAATCATTTTTCCTGTTACACAATCTTAAAATGTACCGGCAGTCAGTTTTTTAGGGTGGCAGGACTGGCAGTAAACCAATTTTATAAAGAGAGCAAATAATTTTTTCTGAAAAAAAAAATTTCATTTGGTGATACTTAGTGACAGAATCACAGTATCTGGCAATATTATATAAAGTCTTACTAGGTACAGGATTCATCCAATGAGTTTTAAGTTTCCTATAAAACTATACAAACAACTTTAATAATTAAAAAGACAACACACTTACTGTATATTTGGTGTAATCCCTTCAAGCAGCACAATATTAACCCCACCGATATGAGCAGTGGCACATGTCTCAGTCATCTTTTGATGTAAGACATCTTAAAATGTGAAAAAAAAAAAACACTATGAGTTCTGGAAATTTAGTTGCACTTCATATTAAAATTTCATTTCATCCATAATACATTCAGTGACCAAAGATAATTTTAAAGGTACAATGAAATTTAAACTATTCCAGAACAAATTTTTTAAAAATTTCCTTGAAGGTTTTTTCTTTCCATCCATTCACATATATGTATGTTATGTGTCAAAACTGGAATAATGCAAAATATGTAGTTTACCATGCCATTCATGCATTAAAGAGCCTAATGCCATTAAATAGCCCAATGACATTTTAAATCTCAGAACTAGTAGCACAGAATATTTAGAAAAATTTTAAACCATTAAGAATAGGAAAAAACTATATACACTAGCACTCTTGATCCATAAAAATGGGAAGTTCCATTTTCTGAAGAAAAATCACCACATAGGAATTTATGAGACATGGCACTGGCTTTCTTCAAAAAAGTGGCACTCCAGTATCAGGATGTTATCATACCTTTCATTTTTTCCTTAAGTGTGAAACTGCCATGAATCCTCTTCAGTTCCGATTCCTTGTTAGTCCACCAATGTCTGCCTCCAGGTGTGTGCGGTTCACCATGCCAATCCCAAACACTATCAGAGTAACATGCTGAGGTTCAGCAGTTACCAAACTACGTTTCCTCTTAGTCACACTAGTATTGTCTTGTTCATTCTCAAACACAACTTTACATGTCGGCTCTGTAGGGCTCCGAACTCCTTTAAGTAAATGGAAATATGTGGGTTTAGATACTGCAAAATGGAAGGACGCTACCTTGTTTTTCTGTCCTTTATGCTCCAAACTAGCCCTCTTTGTCCTCTTCTCCACCAAAATGATTTTTGAAAATTTCCACTATTTTCCCATGGTCATATTTGAAAATAAATAGGAGACTCAGGTATTTGAAAGCAGGTCTATCTGAATTCTTTAAGAGCTGACTGTATAAAAATTAGAAAGGATAGGAAATGGGGCAGTAGAATATCTGATCACCATCACTGTTCTCTCTCCTTGGTGACTGCCAATTCTATGCTTTCTATTATCCATTTCTTATAACAATAAGAATACATGATGAATAACCATTGGTTTATTTTTTTAATATAATTTTTAGTATTATTGCTGCTCTAAACAGATTTTTTAAATATAAAAATATCCATTACCTGCTGGTCCAAATGTTTCTGAAGATTTTTCCAGTATTCCTGTTGGATCAGAGATAAGTGAATAGAAGTTAAGCAATTTATACATATTCTGCCAGCACTCAGCTGAAGGCTCGCTTTGTTCTGATACTGTAATTGAATCAGAGTCATCCATGTGGATAGTCATATGATCCACCACATCTTTTGAACCTTTCCTAGACACTTTTGAAGTTCTTCTTTCAGATCTTCCTAATGAATTTTTGTTTCGAGACTCCTTTTTGTTATTCTCGTTGTTGGTCCGTTTGTTCTTTGTATTATTTACTCTATTGCCACCGTTAAGACTTCCCCTAGAACTGCGGCTGAAGTCGGATGAGCGGAAGTCCCGGTGTTTTCTGGTTTTGAAAGTAGGTGTTGGGGAAGCTGATCCACTGTATACCTGCTAAGTTTAATGTCAGTCTGAGTCGCTTTGATGTCGTCTATCATTGTACTAAATTGATGAATGAGACGAACTAAAGCCATATCTACATGCTGGCTTATTGACTGACAGGAAATAGTAAAGTTGCAGTGAAAAGTATTATAATAACGCTTATTAAGATCATGAAAAGAAAGAGCACTGGTAGAGTTCTGAGGGGTGCACACGGATTTTTCCATTACAACAGCGCTGATGCTAAAGGTTTCCAACATCAATGCCGGTTTGAACTCAAGTGGAGGAAGATTCACATGGCCTTGCCTAAAAATGTGGAGAAAAAAGAAAAAAAAGACAAGTTTTTTTTTTTTTCCTCTTTTTCCCCAGAATCATACAGTCTTTATTAACTTGTTAGCAGAATAATCTCCAAGGTGAAGTCAACAACACACTTCTTATTTTTACAAGTTGGAAACTAGGCCTTAAGTTTTCTTTCCTGATCTTATTCTACGTTGAGTCCAAATCACACTTACATACAACTCAGTAATTTTAAAAACGATTAAAAAATGGGTGGTATGTGCTAGTCACTCAGTCATAAATGGGTATTTTTCCAGAGAAGACATACAGATGGCCAGCAGGCACATGAAAAGATTTTCAACATCACTGATTATTAAACACAAATCAAAACCATGATGAGATATCACCTTGTGTGTTAGAATAGCTATCATCAAAAACAAGTGTGAGAAATAACAAGTGTGGGCAAGGATGTGGAGAAAAAGGACTCATACACTGTTGGTGGGAATATAAATTGGTATACCACTATGGGATACAGTATATAGAGATTCCTCCAAAAATTAAGATTAGAACTACCTTATGATCCAGTTTTCTTACTTCTGGGTATTTTTCCAAAGAATATAAAAACACTAAATTCTAAAAGATATATGTACCTCTATATTCATCACAGCATTATTTACAATGGCCAAGATATGAAACCAACTTAAGTGCCCACCAATGGATGAAGAAAATATGATAGACACATAAAGTGCAACACACATAGAATACTACTCAGCATAAAAAAAAGATGAAGTCCTTGTCCTCTGCAACAACATGGATGGAACTTGATGGCATTACGCTAAGTGAAATAAGTCAAAAAGAAAGACAAATACAGTATGATTTCACTTACATGTGAAATATAAAAAACAGAAAGCAAATAATAAGATAAATAACCAAACCAAACCAAACACACACACAAAGAACAGAGTAGTGGTTACCAGAGAGATAGGGGCTGAGGTGAGGGAAGGGAGAACAAAATGAGTAAGGGAACTCAGATATATGATGACAAAAGGAAACTAATCTTTTGGTAGCAAGCATGCTGTTGTGTATACAAGAGTAGAAACAGAATGTTGTGTGTGTATATATATATAATGTTATAAATCAACATTAACTCAATAAAAATAAATTTTTAAAAAGTAAATGGAGTTAGAAAACTGAGTATGAAAATATTGGCACTTCCATCTAGAAACTCTAGATATGCAGCTCATGGAACTCAGAGAAGGCAAACTTACTGGCATAAAGAAGATGTGGTCGTGACAAAAGGGATGAAGCTATCCCAAAGAAAGTGATGGGGGCTGAAAAGAACTAGTGAAGACACTTTACAACACTGAAAGTGCAAAGGTAAAACACTGGAAATTGCTTAGAATGGAGTATGACATTTTCCAAAGCACAGAAAAGATACTCCTTCTGTGTTGTAAGCTACATGATGTAAGTAGACAAGGACTATACAAACTACCCTCTAGTTTTTAAAAAAGAAAACATTTTAATTCTCAAATGTTTCTAATGTTTTAAACTGTATGCACAAAATATCAGTTTTATTATAGTTTTCATTTTCCTATACATGTATAATAAACAGTAAAAGACTTTCTAATATTTTGAGAAATATTTTTCCAGGTCACAAACAAAGGTAATTTTCCCCATTAATCTTAACAATCATTAAGGTCACTCTTGCAGTGTTTCAGCTTGCCTGGTTACTGTTATGGTACCACGCTACTGTGAAAGACAAGGCTATACTCCAACATGACGTCTACTCTGTTCTTAATGAAAAATACTACCTGCTACAAGTCAACTCAGAAAGGAGGTCAGGAATAAATTCTAAGAACAGTATATAAAATTAATCCATAAGATCATAAAATACTACTGCAACAGTAAATAAAGTATATTTATCAACATATGTGCTTTGGCTGACCCTGATACATGTAGTTTTCATGGCTTCCCTGGTGGCTTACTGGTAAAGATTCCACCTGCCAATGCAGAAGTCATGAATTCAATTCCTGAGTCGAGGAGATCCCCTGGAGAAGGAAATGGCAACTCACCCCAGTATTTGTGCCTGGGAAATGCCATGGACAAGCAGCCTGGAAGGCTATGGTCCATGGGGTCGCAAAACAGACATGACTTAGCAACTAAACAACAACATACATAAACTAACATCTTACAAAAATATACCTAAAAATAGGCCTCACAACCTAGTGATAAAATCAACAAATTATTAAGAAAACATGGCAACTATTTCTGTTAAGTGGAAGTTATCTTTTCATTAGGCTATTAAAATTACTTCCACATAAGCACAAGAAGAAAGCAAAGTTAAAAAGCATGTATTACAACTTTTGTACAAATTTTTACATGTAACCAATAATAATGCAAGACACCTTCTTGCTCTTTTGCCTTTTCTCTCTTTGGCCGTGTCTGAATCCACAATGTCTGCTCTAAGGCAGTCCAAAGTCCCTGAAAATGAAAGGTGTTCTCCGAAGTACATTCGGTAGCAGAGTGGCATTGTGTCCTGTGACTGGATCCCTGTATGACTCAGAAGAGGTTTGAAAACAACCTAAAAGATATAACACATTTATATTAGCTCAGTTTATAATTCAACATTTATTGTGGCTACTTTTCTTACATATTATCTCAGTACATATTATTACTGTAAGGTGAAGGGAAAAAAAGGCCTTGTATAATAAATATGTTCTAATTTTACTTAAATCTTAGTATTTTTGAGCACCTATTATATGCCACCCATCTTCAAATTAATCATAAACACAAATTCATTGATTGTGCTTGAGTGAAAGTACAAGGAAAATAAAATTAGTTTAAATCATTCTACTTCTTGTTTTAAAAAAGGCATGGATATCTACTGTGTTTCCATAAATATCTGCTATAAAAGGTTCAGAAAAGAGCTTATCAATTTCCTGTTAATATAAAAACATTTTATATGTCGTATTTTTAATAGCTGATCTATTTTTAAATGGTATCCCTTGGTTGCAAAAGTCATTTAACATTTGCTGACAAAGAACTTTTACATTTTAAGTATCATATACGCTGTGGAAATACATCACTCTGGCTAAGTCTCTAGTTAACTGAACCTCATAGTCACTAAGTGCTAACCCAAATAAAAGCAACTCTATGTATTCACAGTAGATCAGTAATAATAATCCTGACTACTCATTCTCTGCTGCATGGTTCCTTTTCCTTCTTCTACATTCTAAACTGCCTTCATTGACTCCCTTCTCTTTTTTCACCACACATTCTCTTTTCCTGAGCTTAAAAAAAAAAAATCTATCAAAATGGAGATGTGTCATTTTTGCAGTGAGACTCCAGTCTACATTTTCACTTGTCTCTATGTCACACCTCATTTGTTTGTGCTTGGGAAGACAGGCTACTACTCCTGTGAATGCCTGCAGGTCTAGAATGACAGAATTCAGACAATTCACTCTACACTGGAAATTTAGGGAGAATTTTTCTCTCCCTTGTATATTTGCTTGGCATATGCTTTCTTGGGTTTACTCTTTCTTGGATTTGATCTTTCATTCCAAAGGAAACACTCTTCAAGGTTCAAGCCATCCTCCATCTTTCCTAATCTTTGTTATCTGTATGACCCCTAATTAATCATGCAAACCCACCAGTCATTTTAGTTCTTTCCTTTTCCCATCCCAGATTACCCTCCTAAAAGGCTTCTCTGGCCATGGAAATAACCAATGCTTTAATTCCGAAGTTAGGTGACTTCCTTTTTCTCTCATAATCTTACCTTAAACTCCTTTCAGCAACTTCCAAGACTGCATATTACATTTATCACCTCACTTGTCTTGCTACATCTGCTTTGGATTAATCCTCTTCTACTCCTATAGCTAAGCTAATTAAAGACAACAAGAGGTTCTAAATAACTAGACTTTCAGCAGTATTTGGTAATCCTTCTGTGGATTTGTGGTGAGCTCTCTTTCAATTTCACTCCAACCTTTATATATATTTAAATCACCTTACATAGTTTTTTTTTCTTTTTTTTCATAGTTTTTTATTGTATTACTTAATATTACTGTTTCTGGTCAATTTTAGAGTCTTCTATGTAAAATAAAATACTACAGTTGTCTCTAAAAATGTGTATTAGATGCTAATAAATAACATGAATGTTTATCCAGTCCAAAACAAATATAAAAAATTATTTCTTTTCTCTTAAAAAAAAAAGTGAAAGAATCCCTAAAATTAAGACTCTCAAAAAAGTTTAAAAGTGCCTGACACATTTCTTAATGTAAGTCACCTCCTACTGTGATAGAAAACTGAGGCTGTAAATTTGCAAACTTATCGGTACAGTTATGAATTGTCCATACTGCCTTCCCAAACATTCTCAGGGGAAAAAGTACATTTTATGTCAAAAAGTTATCTCTTTCTATAAAGGATTCTAAATTCCAACACTTCTCATCCCTCTCTGAAACTTTCTCTATCAGTTTGCCATTTGTCTTTATTTTTAGAACTCTCTTAATTCGTCCTAAATAAAAAATATGCTCAGGCCTCCTTCATCCTGAAAAGACAGCACTTCTAAGTACCCATCTCCCACTCTCCCATTTGCCTTGGGGAATTTTGTTTTCCACTCCCTACATTTAGTCAATTAAATAAGATCTCCACTGTATTTCTCTTTTACCTTATCAATGGCATGCCCACCTAAGCTAAGAGTTTCATTACCACTTCTGTGAGCTATTTTATTAACTCATCTTTTCACCTCTAGTTTCTCCATTTCAATCCACTCAACACATTGCTACCCATACAACATTTACACATGTACAATTCCAGGCACCTTATTCCTCTGTTCTAAAATCTCAATGCCTCTGCATTACTCACTCAAGCCTTCACAGAGTACTTAAAACTGTAGGAAATGATTAAACTTAACTTTCTAGTCCTATTATTTAGCCAGTCTCTATCCCTAAATAACAAGAATGTTGCTGTATGAGGCAGACTAACTATATACCATTCTTCAGTTTAATGAATATCTATATATGCTTAATTTGTATTTATAATTAATCTATGTACTTTTTAAAGGCTCCTCCTTTTACATGAAGGCTTTAGGCAGATAGGCAAGGAAAAAGATTTTCAATGGAATTCCACATGCACACACTTGATGGTTCCAACTGCTAAGTATTGCCTAATACACAGTCACTATAGTCAGAGGAAAATGGAGTGGCTCACCTGAGCATCAGCAAGCTGTACAGCAGGAAAACCTTGGTTGGCTTCTTCTACACCTGCCACATCATCCTGACTAGTGCTATGCTGAGAATGTGTCCCGTCCAAAGTATTCTGGTCACTAGACAAGACGGTGTTGAAATCTGAGGCTGAGGGTATTGTAGGAAGATTGGGTGCAACACCTAAAAGAGTAAGTATTCAAAAATAACTTCTAAATTCTTGGGAAATGAAAAGAACATAAAGGGATATAGCAAAGTAAACTTATGAAGCTTGTATTATATTACCAGACCATTTAAATTGAGAAGGAAAAAAAAACACATTTTCAGGTTATTTTACAGACACTAATAAAAAGTGAAATTAAACTGTATTTTCAGAATAATATCACTCATCTTCATACATGAAGTATGTATTAGAGCCAGTCAGTCCAAAATATAAAACTATAGGGCTGGAAGAACTTTGAAAAGCATTTGATATCCCATCAGCTTTGCACAGAGGAACAAAATTACAGATAAGGGAATGGTTATATGGCAAAAACCGTAAGTGTCACAGAATTCCCACATATAATTTTCTTCCTATTATTTCTCAAGGCAAAACAAAAATAAAATGGCATCTCTTCTTTCTTCTGTACTCTGTTATTTGTTAACTCGTCAGGCAACGGATCGTGATAGATAGAGAGGAAATGTTCCTTTTGGCTCTCCTGAAATTTAAACTCTGCAATAGTGAGATTAGTTGCAGGAAAGTGCTGAGAGCTGATGGAAGAACCAGCCTTCTATCTCCTTCAATCAAGGGCCAATACTAGGAATTAGCACATCTTTGCACGCCTAGAGTCAGAATTAGAATTGGTTGCAGATTCAAATGTGGTCCACACACTGGCCAAAAAATAAAATGTACTGAGTAGTCATTTATCAGTCACTTTTCATAATTTCATATTTTTGTCTGAATAGAATTTAAAAGTGATCCAAATAGATGTTACACAGATTAACTTCAGCTGCCCAAACTAACCAGAAACAAAGGCTACTTCACATATTCTTTTAAAAAATATATACACACTTTCACAATAAAATAATACATACATATAGGAAATTTGGAAAAATAAGAGAAAAATAGAAAACAATAGGAAAGGACTGACTCCATTTATGTTATTGGAAACAGCCACCAGTATTTCTTTGTGAATTCTATGCCTGTTTTCCTGCTACTTATAAAGACTCCTTTAAAATTAATAAATTTTTGTTATTTGTTTCCCTCCTTGAGGGCAAGAATCTTACTTTATTGCTTTTAGTACTTCTTTAGATTTAATTAAATATTTAAGTAGCTATAAAGAGTATGTGCTGCTGTCCTTAGTTGTTCTATCATGTCCGAGTCTTTGCGACCCCATGGACTGTAGCCCATCAGGCTCCTCTCTCCTTGGGGATTCTCCAAGGCAAGAATACTGGAGTGAGTTGTCATGCCCTCCTCCAATGGATCTTCCCAACCCAGGGACTGAACACAGGTCTCCTTCATTGGAGGCGGATTCTTTACCTTCTAAGCCACCAGAGAAAAATGTTTATTATTACTCCACAGAGGAATCTGGATAAGCTGAAAGTATTTTCTGTATTGTAGGTACATGATATCGTCATTATACTTTGCATTTTTTCATTTATCTCCTTTTGGTACTTTGAAAATTAAACCAGACACATTAAATGGAATTTTAAACTCTTTAAATTATATATATCTCACATTTGACATATTTGCCTTTCCACAAGAACCATGAGCTACTGCTTATGACTCTCTCAATTGCAATATTATCAAAGGCATTTCAATAAATGGGACAATTTCAACTACATGGTAAACTTAAATCTTTGAGATATTTTTAACCATCCTTTGAAAAATAGGATTTACTATAACTTTACATGCACCCCTTAGGCAGTTAAGTAAAATAACATGATAGCTCAATACCTGTTGGGAGACTATTGTGTCCTGATTTTGTGACAGGAGACTCCTGTACCACACTTCCTCGGTTACCCACAGCATTTGACATCCAGTTATAGAAACTCACAGACGATGGCTCAGATAACAAGGGGTGTTCAGATAACATATCAGAGGCCATTGTGTTTCCTGAAAATAAAGTTTTACTGAGTATAGCATTACTTATGTACTAAGGAGCAGAAAACGTGATTTATGTAATCATTTTTAGAAACTCAGGTTAAATTATCTTCCTTTTGCATATGTCTTTAAAACTCACTAAATAATTTATTGAGACTACAATGAGAATAGATTCACTCTTGGCTGGTCTAGACAGCATTATACACCATCTAGGTTAAGAGTAACAGCAAATGCTACAATTTAAAAATGCAAACTAAGAGACACCAACAAATTAAATGGAAGAGTTCCCCACAAAACATTCTCAAAGATAAGCTGTCATACAAAAGACTAGGTATGCATCCAAAATATACATCTGAATAAACATCAGTTCAGTTCAGTTCAGTTGCTTAGTTGTGTCCGACTCTTTGCAACCCCATGAATCACAGAACGCCAGGCCTCCTAAACATAAGTCCTATTTTTTTTTGTTTTGTTTAAATCTCCCACAGAAGTAAACTGATAATTGTCAGAACTAAGGATATACCTGTTCTCGTCAGGGAGCTACTTTTCACTGCTGCACTACTTCTCTGAGGGGTCCCTTCCAGAAGGTTGTGCAAGCTTGGAAAACTTCCGGTCAGGTAGCTGAGAGGCTTTCCTTCCTTGGACTCTCCTTAACCGGTACTCCTGCACGTCCCACATGCACTGGAGAATCTGTGGCAGTGTCACCACTGGTATAGCTCAGAGAATGGTACGGATGAATGCCCTACAGAGAGAACAACATGGAGTTCTTTCTTATGCACATAAAAAAGACTACGGATAACCACAATGACTCACTGTTTTTATTACTATATTATTCACATTAATACAACAGTGTCTACCTAAACAGTTTGTGTCTACTAGAATTGCAGTGAATCTCAAATGTATGTAATAATGTTTTAAAACTCTACAGTACAATGCAAAGGACAGCAT
Source organism: Aepyceros melampus (assembly GCA_006408695.1). Lineage (NCBI taxonomy): Eukaryota > Metazoa > Chordata > Mammalia > Artiodactyla > Bovidae > Aepyceros > Aepyceros melampus. Next base: position 60,719 of record SJXQ01010020.1, on the reverse strand, counting down.
TTAGTATCATTCACTTAATTTTAACAATGATTGACCTCCCTTTGGGGGCTTCCCTGGTGGCTCAGTGGTAAAGAATCTGCCTGCAGTGCAGGAGACACAACAGACAGGGGCTTGATTCCTGGGTCGGCAAGATCCCCTGGAATAGGAAATGGCAACCTGCTCCAGTTTTCTTGCCTGGAAAATTCCATGGACACAGAAGTCTGGCAGGCTACAGTCCATAGCATCTCAAACAACTGGACAAAACTGAGCACACTCACAGCTACAACTCCCTTTAAAATCTGAAGTGGGAGTCTAGTATCAAGACATATATCCCAAAATTCTTCATACTATACCACCCTTCTTAATACTCTGATAATAAATCTCTGTGCTAAGATCTGATACTCTGTAAAGCTCTAATAGCCAAAAAGAATTTTCAGCAATTTTCTGAAGAAAATAAAAAAAATCAAAAGTTACACAATTGACCAATCTCTATCCGATCTGTCACATCTGAGACTGGAATTCCAGATCAGTTTAAAACAGTACAAAGAAAGACCGTGCAGACAGAAATATCCTAATAAGTGGAGATCTGAAACAAAGTACTTTTAAATTTCAATTCTTTGTTTTTTCATAATCCATAAACAAAGGAATGTTCAAAAAATTTCTGAGAACAGCGTTAATAGCAATGTGATCAGAGCTTTTGGAAAGATCATAAACCAGGAATATTCTAGGGCACATGTGTATACCTATGGCTGATTCAAATTATATATGGCAGAAACCAATCCAACACTGTAAAGCAATGATCTTCCAATTAAAAATAAATAATTTTTTTTAAAAACAAAAGGAGTAATTCTAAGACAGATTAAGGGGTTGAAGATTTAAAGTGTCCCAGGCTTATAACTGTATTACAGAAACAGAGTAAGCCTTATAGCCCAAACTTTAAAAAATGTATATCAAACTGTCATTAAATGTTTTCATTATAAGAACAATGCTTACACAGAATAAAACTTTCAAAAGCACAAAGACTAGCCAATAAAAAGCATCTCCTGAACTCCAGTCTACTAGATCCCTTGCCCTCAAAGTCCACTTAACCTTTTATCTATCCTTCTATAAATAATTAGCCTATATAAGTACATATACATATTTATCCTTTTTAACACAGAGATATATATTGTCCTATACTTTATTTTTACTTGAATCAATATGCTTTGGTGATCATTCCATGTCTATTTAGAGATCTACTCTATCTTTTTGAAGTCTTCATAATATGCATCCATATGAAGGTATACTATTTATTAGTTCTCAGTTATTTATGTTGCTTCCATTATTTTCTTATTATAAACAGTGTTATAAAGAACATTCTTGGACATATGTCTTTGAGCATTCAGGTTAAAAGGCATTATGTTTAAAATTTTACAATTAAAAATTGACAAATTGCTCTTCAAAGAGGTTATGCCAATTTATACTCCCACCCAATACTTGTATGAATGAAAATGTCTTTTTTCTTATATGTTCAACAACATACACTATTTAACTTTATTAACTATTTAAACTGTATATTGATCATGCACTACCAGTAAGACTTCTCATTAAAACTAGTAATTATAAGCTGATCAACATTTTTAACATTTTTTCTACTTTATTTTTTTAATTGAAGGATATTTAATTGCATGACAGAATTTTGTGGTTTTCTGTCATACATCAACAAAAATCAGACATAGGTATACCCATGTTCAACATTGTTTTTATTGAATACATGTGCGTGTGTGTGTTAGTCACTCAGTCGTGTCCGATTCTTTGCAATCCCATGGACTATAGCCTGCCAGGCTTCTCTGTCCATGGAATTCTCCAGGCAGTACTGGAGTGGATTACCATTCCTACTCCACAGGAACTTCCCAATCCAGGGATCGAACCATGGTGTCCTGCATCGCAGACATATTCTTTACTGTTTGAGCTACAGGGAAGTCCTTTCATTGAATACAGCAGTCGATAAATTGAAAAGATAGCCCTAAGGCTTGGTAATTAAAGGAGTCCTCGTCCAATATTAATTACTGATTGTTAATACAATTTTCTTTGAAATGTGTAAACTATAAGTTACTAAGTATGTTAATCTCAACATAAAAGCACTATTTGGATATTTAGGGTGAATACCTAATATTTACATTTGAGATAACAAAAGCTTATGTCTTCTCTGTAAATGGAAGTAACTCTAACAAAGACAGCAACAATGTACCTTTATTTTTAATGCAGAGTCACTATGGGTATGAGTCTTAGAAAGCTTCCTCATTATCTCAGCTCCAGTTACAGGTCCAGAGCTACCAGGTGGAGGCCGGTTGGCTGTTCCCTCCAGTAGCATTGTGTGTTCACTGACTGTGGCTGAAACAGTACAAAAGAATAAGTGGGTTATAGATTATCATATAGTCTTGAAACATCTTGAAACACTCCAATGTTCCTGGTGGTATAGCAAAGCTCAATTTATTGAAATTCAATTAATTGAATTAATTAATAACTCAATTTATTGAAATTCAATTAATTAAAAATTAATTATGGATTCTGCTATAATATTCATTATTCTTTCTTTTATTCCTTCAACCCCAATCTTTTCACTCAATCTCAAGAAAGGAACAAACAGCTTCTAATCTTTCACATATTTCTCCCAAATGGCATAGAGATTAAAAACCAATTCAACTATACTGAAGAAAGTACAAAATGTTCACAAATTAACCTAGGTATCTGCAGACAATTAGAAAGAATATTTCTGCACTACTTTTTCAATTTTTGGTTAGACTTGAAATTTTTCAAAATAACAAAAATCTAGCCTATTATTCATAAAATACTTAGTTGTTAAATATGAAGCTTCAAAGAAATTTTTTTAAAGCTTGGTAAAGTAATATATATCAATGTTCTGAAAGCTCTAATTTTAAGATTACTGTCCTTTTCCATGGTATTTTTAATATTTTTTCAAAATATAAGATAAATTTCCATTGAATATTATATATCATGATAATAATAAAAATTACTCTTTGAAAAAGCATTCAAGTATACAAGTATTTCTGAAATGCATTATCTACTGCTTCTGTCCTGCACAGTCATAATAATAATGACAGAATTACAGGCTGAATGTATACCTCTAAACATTACACAAATTCGGAATCAAACCACCAGGTAAAATTCAAATATACAAAAGACTGGCATAGGGAATTTGATAAACAAAAATACAAATTTCAAAAAATTCATGTGTTTCACTCAAAACAGTCTAGTTATACAAAGATGTCTCTTAATTGTACTAGATAGATTAGGAGAAGAATTTCTCTGTATTTCTACTGCGTTTCACAGAATTAAACTTCAAAGTGAAGTGTACATAAAGATTCCAACATCATCACCATTTATTTGGACCAACACAAATCAGACTTGTATAATTAAGCCATGATATTTTCAAATCTGGGACAAGATGTATTAAAATTATCAAAATATTAGGTTCCAAGTACATAATAGCCAACCAAAATATTTACAGAATTACCTGCATCAAATTCAAATTCTGCTCCATCAGCACTGGTATCACTTTGAAGACCACCTCCATTGTCCAGCCCAAGCCCATCTTCATGTTCATGGTCCACAGCTGACTGAGGTTTCAGGGACTGAGCAGGTCGATGTAAACTAACTCCTTTAAAGGCTGGTGTTACCACAATAAACTTCATCCACTGCCTTGCCAGTGCAACCAAACCTTTCTTTAAAGTTACCAGAGCAGGAAGGCCATCACTCTGTGACAACAATGACATGGTTAGGAGTCTCTTAGTGTAACAATAACAACTACTGTTTAGTGTTCTATATGCACTTATTCATTTAAATCTCTTAACTCCCATTTAGAGATGAGGAAACAAGAATTTATACGCTGAGTCATTTGTCCAAGTTTACACAATGGAGTCACTATTTCAAACTGATGACACAACTTACTCTCTAGACACAAAGTTGCATCTTTCCATAATAAACAACACAGCATGCGTGCATGTGTGCTAAGTCACTTCAGTCTTGTCTGACTCTGTGCAATGCTACAGACTGTAGCAGGTAAATAAGAGGCTAAACATGGAGTATAAAAGTGGGATTCCCTGTAAGAAGCATTCAATGCATTTCACCTGTTTTGATCAACTGAAAATTAAATGTATTTTGTGCCACCTGGAATATTCATTAAGCAAAGAGCAAACAAAAACATTTCCTTCAAAAATTAGGTAACTACCTCTATTTTAACATTAAAAAATAACAAATTATTATAAATGATAGACAAAGGATTTGTAACTGTTTTGAAACAAATATATTATCAGTAACAATTAAAAAATTTAGAATATATTTTATTCCAGATAGTGATGATTTTAAGAAAGAAAACTTGCCTGTTGTGGACTTAGCCTAAAGGAGAAAATACCCAACTCCTCTCCTGCGCCTTTCCTACAATTCCTCGTGTTAGGAGTAATGGTTATGACTGAAGAGAGCCACTTACTAGATGGCAAGAATCACTCATTTACTTTCTGAGGAATACACGGTTCCTTAGCCTTCCCTTTCATTCCTAGATTCAGGGAAGGAGGGTCTCTTGTATTTCTTCCTCTTACATGGAAACCATATCCTGGCAGAGCATCCATCCATGCGAAATTCCTGCCATTCTTTCTGTTCTAATTTCTCTGCCTATGCCTAGATGGGCAAGTTAACCTGGCACTGTGGCCTCCCAGTCTTCAGTTCACAGAGTGGGAGTAGAAGGCAGTATACTAACCTAAGGTCTGAGTACCTTTATGAAATCCATAATTTACTCCAGATTCTTTCATTGAGGTTATCAGGAACATGACTGGCCATCAACAGTACTGATACATTGATTATTAATTTAGCTGAAGATTCTTGTGTATTCTCTGTTGATCAGAAGCTTGGAGTGGAGAGGGAGGTCCTCAAGCTCTAAGCTCTTAACCATGATGTGTTACCTTCCACAGTGCTTTTCTAGGGCAGAGATATATTGGATCTATTCGTATAGCTATATATTCCCCCCTCAATTATTAATTAGTCCTTATTAAACATTTATGTGAAATATGACTACTGACTACTCTTTTGCTTGCAATTCATTATACCTTTGGCCTCTAAGATGGTCTTTCCTGGTTCTCCTCCTTTTCCCGGCTTAGCACTTTGTGTACCTCTATGCACTCTCTCCATGCCCCTTTCATTTCAGTATTTATCGAGGATCCATCCCTGACCAGTTTCTCACTCAACATATTCTTAGAAGACTCATCCATGTTCACTGCTTCTAACACCTTCAGGCTGGCAACACCTAAACCATTAATCTGAGCCCAATCTTATCTATAAGCCTGGATTTCTAACCAAATTTCTCCTTTGGACTTTCCATACTCATCTCAAACCTTGTGTGTCAGTGGCTAACCAACAGAATAGAATCTTTTTTAAAACTAATGTGTGATTCCAGTAACTCACCATTGTAGCATCATCAATGATGGAGTAATTTGCCTGGTGAAGGTAGTGATGTAGTATATTGCACAGCAAACATGAAGGATTTTCTTGGAGAAAGCGGGCAACTTTTGTAAGTCTGTTATATTTACTTCTTAAGGGAAAATGTACACTTTTATTCTGAGAAAAGCAAAACAACAGATTTAGAAGGATATAGCAAAGATACAATAAACAAAAGATACCTAGAAATTAAGAACTTGCAGGTCTGATATTTTCCAACAACAATAAATAATAAGGGAATATTTCCAATAATAAACTTTGTATGATACTTTGCATTGTTGAAAGACATACCTCTAATGCTTCTGTCATTATGCATCCCATAACAGCACAAATTCTCAAGGCCCCTCAGTTTCTAATTTGTTTAAAGATGACTTGAGTTGATCAATGGGAACAAGCCATGCACCAACAGCTGGAGTTGCAGTGCTTAAAAGGTTCAGCTGCCTTTTAAAATGAAAAAAATATATATATATATAAACACATGTTTTTAAGACTATTTCAAACACTTTCCCATACATATTGTACTCTGTGGCTATTTTATTTAGACAAAATTACTTTTCCTTCTGACAAGCAGATAGATTCTGAATATATAAGTAAGAAATGCAAAGGATGATAGAATTAGAAAAATACAAAAGTCCGTTAGAGGTGAAAAAAGTAAAAAGCTCATGACAGGGTGATATGTAAAATTAAAATAAAACTCTAGAAAAGAAAAAGGGTTAAACAAGCTGAGAATAATGTCTACAGAAAGTATGAAGTAAGAAAGATGGGAAAAAAGTAGCAAGCCTAATACTAGATATATTAGAAAAACAATCCAAAAAGATACATGACACAGAATTTATGTAATTTAAAATTAAATTAAAAAATTAGGGGAATCAAGGGATAGTAATCTATTTTAAAAATTTCTTACCTAGAAAATGCATGTGCAGGAGATCTCACATTGGTGGGCGCTGCAAAACTAAACCAAATTTCCTTGATGGTCAACTTCATGCTACATGAATCTGGAGGTGGAGGCATTAGAGGTAGATCTTTTTTCAAGTCATCAGATTCAACTCCTTCATCCTATATAAAATAGAGTGCCAAAAGTTATTAATGTATAGTCCCTTAAAACCACTAGCACAGAGTGTTTTAAGCACAAAACTTTTCCATCAAATCAAGTTCTACAGATAAGAGTGTGAAATAAAACAGGTTTAGCTTTGCAGCTCCCACCAATAAGAGATCTCCTGCATATGCATTTTCTAGGTAAGAACTGTAGCCTGCATTACAGGCAGACTCCTTACCATCTGAGCCACCAGGGGAATCCATGGAATTAGGATTAACTCCCTTTAGGGGATTCCCTGGTGGCTCAGTGGTAAAGAATCCACCTGCCATGCAGGATACCTGAGTTTGATCCCGGGGTTGGGAATATCCCCTGGAGAAGGAAATGGCAACCCACTCCAGTATTCTTGCTTGAGAAGTCCAATGGACAGAGGAGCCTGATGGGCTACAGTCCATGGGGTTGCAAAGAGTCAGCTATGAATGAGTGACTGAGCACACACAGCAGAGGTCATTCAACTATTACATCAGAGGATGAGTGACAGCATTAAGGTCTTCTGCTTCTTACTGCAATCTATTTTCCATTCTATTTTAAGGGGAAATTTCAAACTTCCAAATAAAGGGCCATGAGATATACTATTACAGTCTATGCAAATAAGTTAACACTTTTCAATAGAAAATTCTTAGTTATCTTATATGCTAATCTGAACCAGTATGGAAAACAATAGGAATAATATTTTTTCAACATGTAATCACCATTCTTCTGAATGCAGGGAAGGAAAAAGCATATTATCAAAGAAAAAAAGCCCACTGCTTGTTGTATCTGTTTACAGGTCTCTAATTCACTTTTAGGTATTATTGGTCAAAATAAAGAAAAGGTCGGCATTTGCTTGTGGGATGATTAAGGAATAAAGAGTATCCACAAAACAACTGTGAATCCTAAATGTTATAAAAAAATATGGGTCAGAGATTATAGCGATTTTAAAGTCCGCAGGCACTAAACAGAAGTCTACATTCCCTTATCTGCAATTCCAACATTCACAACATTCTGAAAATCTAAATCTGTTTTGTAAATGTGGCATCAAAATCTGATATGAATGTGTGAGAGACTATCCTATTTGGTGTTTTTTATTAATGTCATGCTGCAAAAATATTCAATATTTCAAGATGTAACATTAATGTTATCTAAGATTTCACTAAGAGCTTATAGTACACACGCCATATTATTTTCCTTTATATATATATATATATATATATATATATTACTGAAGTATAGATGTACAATATTATATGTTACAGGTATAAAATACAGTGACACGATTTTCAAGGGTTATACTCCATTTAGGTGCTTCTCAGTGGCACAGTGGTAAAGAAATCACCCACCTATGCAGGAGACCCAAGAGATGCAGGCTCAATCTCTGGGTTGGGGAAGATTCCCTGGAGCAGGAAATGGCAACCCACTCCAGTATTCTTGCTTGGGAAATCCCACAGACAGAGGAGGCAGTAGGCTACAGTCCATGTGGTCATAAGAGTCAGACATGACTGAGTGACTGAATACTATATTCTATTTATACTTATCATAAAATATTGGTTTATTCCCTGTGCTGTGTAATATATTCTTGTAGCTTATTTTATACTAATAGTTTGCACTTCTTAATTAGGTATATGTGGAATCTAAAAAATACAACAAACTAGTGAATATAACAAAAGAGAAGCAGGCTCATAGATATAGAGAACAAACTAGTGGTTACCAGTGGGGAGAGGGAAGAAGGGAGGGGCAATATAGGGCTATGGCATATGATTTTCCTTTTAAAGAAAAAAAATCTGAATTCTCAAATACATTTGGGTTTCAGACAAGGGCTGTGAGCCAGGCAACTGAGAATGTACAAATATACAGAAAACAGTCTAGAGGAATCTGAACTTTAAATAAAGGGAGAGGGCCTTGTAAATAAGCAAGTAATTAAAACATGTGAAACAAAGTAATAATAAATTTGGATTTACACTGACTGAATTTTTGGTGCCTATGGCACATCTCAATGATGATATCTAAAAGGTTATTGGATATAATTCTGAAGATCAGGTGAAAGCTTTGTTTTGCGCTTTGTCGTGTGTCTCTTTGCAACACCATGGACTGAAAGCCATGGCTCCTCTGTCCATGGGATTCTCTAGGCAAGAATACTAGAGTGGGTAGCCATTCCATTACCCAGGGGATCTTCCTAACCCAGGGATTGAACCTGCATCTTCTGTGTCTCCTGCACTGGCAGGTGAGTTTTTTACCACTGCACCACCTGAGAAGCACCTATACAGTACCAGAATATAACCTTTAAAAATTCTGTCACTATTTGTATACCCAGGGATCGAACCTAGGTCTCCTGCATGCAGGCAGATTCTTTACTATCTGAGCCACCAGGGAAGCCCACACTATATCCTTCTACTTCTCTGTATATTCATTCTATTAATTTATGAGAGTTTGATATTGAAACTAGAACTAAAAAAGAATTTATTTACTTAAAAAAATAATTGTAACATATAGTGGAACCATATGCAACCTTGTTCTGTATTTCCCAAGTTTCCTGTAATTGTGTTATCACACTTTCATAATTGAGAAAAATTAAAATTAAAATTAAAACCCTATTTACTATGCATCAAATCAAAATAAACATTTCAAAAATAAATTTCCAGAGACCCAGAGTTCAGAAGTGATTGCACCAAGGCATACTGGATGACTAAGACATATTTCTTAGTTAAAAGGTAGTTTCTTTCTTCTTCAATTGGTCTAATCTTCAAATGAGCAGAAATGTGTGTCTAAGAACAACGTTTACCAAGTTCTTACTATGCTCTAGACACCAACCTAAGTCTTTCTTATGATCTGCCTCCTTCAATCATCACAACTCTAGAATGTTAATATCATTACAAACTCATTTCAGAAACACACAAGATGCTAAAAAGAAAAAAAAAAAAAAAGTGCCCAAGATCAGCAATCAGGTAGTAAGTAGTACAAGTAGTCAGTAGCCTATAGAATTTTGAACATTTTCATTATTGCTGTTACTATATTCATCATGAAATTATACCATGACAAAAATAATGAGTTGCATTTGAACTCATTTCTATACACTTGCAAACAAAATAGGCAGATTGACAAAAATGTTAAAATATTTAAACATGTGAAATACTACCAGTAATAAAAATGTTTATTTAAAAAATGAATTCTGCTAAAATCCTTTAAACAAGATAAAAACAAAGTTCTGCTTTTCTTAAATTCCATTAATTCAACAAATAAAATTGTTTGACATAAGCAAAGTATAATGTTATTATATATTTATAGATATGTGTAATTTTAGCAATTACATTTGTAGAATATAATCACCAAAATGCTTTGGCTACCATTTATGCAAAATCTTAACATGGAAAGATAAGCAAATATACTCCAGAAATTGATTGTGACTTGGGTAAACAATTTTCTATTTTCCCAAAGCATTATTATTATTAGAAATTCACCAACTTGTTCATCAGAAACAGAATTTCCATTTAAGTCTGAAGAAGGGCTTGTTCGGTCACAAGGAAGATTGTCATCAGAGACATCAGTATTATAGCCGCTGCCAGTTGGAGAATCAGAAGAATTATTGGATGTCAGCACTCCACCCCTTTCTGTGACATTAGCTTTACCCATAATTCCAAAAGCGTTATATAAAACAGCACCAGACTGTCTTCCTCCTATAAAAATGAAAGAATTTATTTATTAAAAACATTAGGTCTTATCTCAATGCTATACTCTACAATTTTTATAAAGAAAAAAATTAAAACTTCATAAAGATTCTTTTCCTACCAAAATTTTATCCTTATATATAAAAGTGATATAATATTGAGTTATCAGGTAAGGAATTGTAGGCATAAACACTACTATTACATTGAGGCTTCCTTCATAGCTCAGTTGGTAAGGAATCTGACTGCAATGCAGGAGACCTGGGTTCAATCCCTGGGTCAGGAAGATGCCCTAGAGAAGGAAATGGCAACCCACTCCAGTATTCCTGCTTGGAGAATCCCATGGACAGAGGAGCCTGGCAGGCTACAGTCCATGGGGTTGCAAGTGTCAGACACGATGGAGCGACTAAGCACATGCACACACAGGACGAAATCTGAAAGTCTACACACAATTCAGCCCTCCTATTTGAGTGGGTGCCATTTCCTGCTCCAGGGGATCTTCCCGACCCAGAGATCGAACCCAGGTCTCCCACACTGCGGGCAGACGCTTTAACCTCTGAGCCACCAGGGAAGCCCTATTTTAAAGTTATAGTCAGTAATGTAAAAGAAAATGTAAGTCAGTAGATAGCCAGTCTCTCCCATCAGGAAGCTTCCATTAGCCTCTTATCCTAATCCATCAGAAGGCAGACAGAATGAAAACCACACTCATAGAAAACTAAACAAACTGATCACATGGACCACAGCCTTGCCTAACTGCATGCGATGTAGGGCCTCAGAAGATGGATGGGTCATGGTAGAGAGTTCTAACAAACTGTTGTCCAGTGGTGAAGGAAATGGCAAATCACTTCAGTATTCTTGCCATGAGAACCCCATCAACAGTATGAAAAGACAAAAGATATGATATTGAAAGATGAATTCCCCAGGTCAGGAGGTGCCCAATATGCTAATGGAGAAGAGTGAAGAAATAACTCCAGAAAGAATGAAGAGACAGAGCCAAAGCGAAAACAATGCTCAGTTGTGGATGTGACTGGTGATGGAAGTAAAGTCCGATGTTGCAAAGAACAACATTGCACAGGAACCTGGAATGTTAAGTCCATAAATCAAGGTAAATTGGAGGTGGTCAAACAGGATATGGCAAGAGTGAATATCAACACTTTAGGAATTCGTGAACTAAAATGGACTGGAATGGGAGAATTTAATTCAGATGACCATTATATTTACTACTGTGGCCAAGAATCCCTTAGAAAAAAATGGAGTAGCCCTCACAGTCAACAAGAGTCCGAAATGCAGTACTTTTGTGCAGTCTCAAAAATGACAGAATGATTTCTGTTCATTTCCAAGGCAAACCATTCAATATCCCAGTAATCCAAGTCTAAGTCCCAGCCAATAATGTTGAAGAAGCTGAAGTTGAATGGTTCTATGAAGACCTAAAAGACCTTCTAGAATTAACATCCAAAAAAGATGTCCATTTCATCATAAGGGACTAGTATGCCAAAGTAGGAAGTCAAGAAACACCTTGAGTAACAGGGAAATTTGGCCTTGGAGTACAAAATTAAGCAGGGCAAAGGCTAACAGAATTTTGCCAAGAGAATGCACTGGTCATAGCAAACACCCTCTTTGAACAACACAAGAGAAGATTCTACACATGGACATCACCAGATGGTCAACACCAAAATCAGACTGACTGTATTCTTTGCAGCCAAAGATGGAGAAGCTCTATACAGTCAGCAAAAGCAAGACCGGAGCTGACTATGGATCAGATCATGAACTCCTTATTCAGACTTAAATTGAAGAAAGTAGAGAAAACCAATAGACGATTCAGGTATGACCTAAATAAAATCCCTTACGATTATACAGTGGAAGTGACAAACAGATTCAAGGGATTAGATCTGATGGACAGAGTGCCTGAAGAACTATGTATGGATGGAGGTTCATGACATTGTACAGGAGGCAGGGATCAAGACCATCCCCAAGAAAAGGAAATACAAAAAGGCAAAATGGTTGTCTGACAAGGCCTTACAAATAGCTGAGAAAAGAAGAGAAGCTAAAGGCAAAGGAGAAAAGGAAAGATATACCCTTTGAATGCAGAGTTCCAAAGAATAGCAAGGAGAGATAAGAAAGCCTTCCTCAGTGATCAATGCAAAGAAACAGAGAAAAACAACAGAATGGGAGAGACTAGAGAGCTCTTCAAGAAAATCAGAGATACCAAGGGAGTATTTCATGTAAAGAGGAGCACAATAAAGGACAGAAATGGTGTGGACCTAGCAGAAGCAGAAGATATTAAGAAGAGGGGGCAAGAATACACAGAACTATACCAAAAAGATCTTCACGACCCAGAAAACCACAATGGTGTGATTACTCACCAACAGCTATACCTGGAATGCAAAGTCAAGTGGGCGTCTGGAAGCATCACTACAAACAAAGCGAGTGGATGTGATGGAATTCCAGTTGAGCTATTTCAAATCCTAAATGATGATGCTGCACTCAATATGCCAGCAAATTTGGAAAACTCAGCAGTGGCCACAGGACTGGAAAGGGTTAGTTTTCATTCCAATGCCAATGAATGTTCAAACTACCACACAATTGCACTCTTCTCACATGCTAGCAAAGTAATGTTCAAATTCTCCAAGTCAGGCTTCAACAGTATGCGAACTGTGAACTTCCAGATGTTCAAGCTGGATTTTAGAAAAGGCAGAGGGGGACCAGAGATCAAATTGCCAACATCTGTGGATCATTGAAAAATCAAAAGAGTTCCAGAATAACACTACTTCTGCTCTACTGACTACGTCAAAGCCTTTGACTGTGTGGATCACAACAAACTGTGGAAAATTCTTCAAGATGGGAATACCAGACCACCTGTCCTGCCTCCTGAGAAATCTGCATGCACGTCAAGAAGCAACAGTTAGAATTGGACATGGAACAACAGACTGGTTCCAAATCGGGAAAGGTCCATCAAGGCTATATACTGTCACCCTGGTTAATTAACTTTTATATGCAGAGTACATCATGAGAAATGCTGGGCTGGATGAAGCACAAACTGGAATCAAGATTGCTGGGAGAAACATGAATAACCTCAGATACACAGATGACACCACCCTTATGGCTGAAAGCGAGGAAAAACTAAAGAGCCTCTTGATGAAAGTGAAAGAGAAGAGTGAAAAAGTTGGCTTAATATTCAAACAACTAAGATCATGGTATCCAGTCCCATCACTTCATTGCAACTAGATGGGGAAACAATGGAAACAGTGACGGACTTTATTTTCTTGGGCTCCAAAATCACCGCAGATGGTGACTGCAGCCTTGAAATTAAAAGACGCTTGCTCCTTGGAGGAAAAGCTATGACAAATTTAGAATAATAGAAAGCAGAGACATTACTTTGCGGACAAAGTTCCATCTAGTCAAAGCTATGGTTTTTCCAGTAGTCATGTATAGATGGGAGAGTTGGACTATAAAGAAAGTTGAGCACTGAAGAATTGATGGTTTTGAACTGTGGTTTTGCAGGAGACTCTTGACAGTCCCTTGGACCACAAAGAGATCAATCTAGTCCATCCTAAAGGAAATCGGTCCTGAATATTCATTGGAAGGAGTGATGCTGAAGCTCCAACACTTTGGCCACTTTATATGAAGAACTGACTCACTGGAAAAATCTTGATGCCGGGAAAGATTGAAGGCAGTAGGAGAAGGGGTTGACATAGGATAAGATGGTTGGATGGCATCACTGACTCTATGGACAGGAGTTTAAGCAAGCTCTGTGACTTGGTGATTGACAGGAAAGCCTGGTGTGCTCAGTCGATGGGGTCACAAAGTGTTGTACATGATCAATGGACTGAATTGACTGAAGGACTGAACTGAATAAAGGATTTACAGTATTTTCATCCTACATGGCAAGACTAATAATCAAAGATCTAGTTTCCAAAGACACAAAGTTCCTAAAGTTGTTTTATATTTTATGCAAGAATTTTTCCTGAACTATACACTGCTTTGCTCAGGCATTGATGATTTGTATGTCTAGATGCTCTGCCAGTTTTGAGTCACATGATTAGTCCATAAAGATCCACTTACACAATTGGGATGGGGCACCCACTTCTATTAAATAATCTCAGATGCCATACTTTCTGCTTGAATATGTTGATCCAGCTTACTGAAAGTCATGATTGTTCAAAACATTTCAGCAATCTGTGTCCAATTTGTTCCCTTAAAGCAGAAATTTTAAAAGCTTACCTTTTATTGTTAAATTTTCAAGTCCACATTCAAACATTATCCAACCCCATTTTTCCTGGCTGGGACCTATTCGAGTTACATCTGGAACAGCTTGCTGATCAGTTTCATCCACAAAAGCAAACTCATCCAGCTCTTCAAGAGTAAATAAAACTTTGGACTTCTCAAAAGGAATAGCAGTGATGGCACAGGTACCAATATCTATTATCAAAAGAAAACAAAATGACCATTAAAAACAATAAATAATGTAAACATTTGACACAGTGGTTGTCCTAAAAAATATCTTAGTGTTCTGTCAAAGAAAAAACAATGAACCAACCAGTTTCTAAAATAACACTGCCTGCCTGGCATGCTGCCCTTCATGGGGTCGCAAAGAGTCGGACACGACTGAGCGACTGAACTGAACTGAATGTCATGCTAATTAAAAAGTTCCAGAATCATGTTAAAGTAAGAAGGTGAAAAGAAGATTCCATAATTAACAAATAATTATTCAGAGACAGGATAATTTCCAAAAGATTATATAGAAAAAAATCTAATAGCCTATACTTAAAAAATTCCTGAATAATTCAGCTTCATAGTAAATTATTTTAATACTGACTTGTGATTTTACAAAATAAAAATTATTTAAATTAATTACCTAGACTTAGGAAAAACATTCTTTCCCAGGAAAACTATACCTTCTACTCAAAGATTACTTTATACTAACATTTTATATAACAATTCATCACAGACATTGATTGCCATAATTCCATCATTTTCAACATGCCATATGGACATTAACATCCCAAGTTTTTTACTTTATCATTTTTTAAAAATTCCCTTCTCTGATTACAGCTTATGAATACAGAAAAGCAAAAAGAAGATAAAGAAATTCATGGAAATTTACCACCTAGTGTTAACTTGTTTACATTTGAACTAAGTTTCCTACAGCTCTTTAGAGATCATTTTACAAACCCAGCTTTGGTCCCCACTTTTCATATAACAGTCAAATGGACAATTTCTTCAGTTTATTGAAAATTCTTCAAAGATTGTATTTTAAGAAGCCCACAGCTATGCCTGTCATTCTTATTGGTACTATATTTTACAGATTTAACTATCTACATTTGATACCACAATTATTCCTTTTTAACAAAGCTATGTCAACAGAATGGTTTTAAAAAGAAGGAAAAGACTATAAAGATCATACTCTCTCTGTTCTATAATGAGCAAACAGATGGGAGATAGAAGCAGTTCCTAATTTGGGGCCATACCACTCACCTTCCTACCAAAGTTTACCTTATCTTTTGCAGTAAACATTCTGTGTTCATAGAGAAATACCTTTTTCTTATGAAATACTAAAACTGAAGCAATATTCAAAGGAAAAATATTATAGGTTTCCTTTTGTGAAATCCTCTTACATTTATATATGTCAAAGAAAAAATATGTTGTAGACTCCTACCTGTTGTATCAAGACCCCTCAGTTGCCCATGAACTCGATGAATGTTTAACTTGGCTGCAATCTCTTTGCCTTTTTCCACTCCAGCATTTGATCTGAGAGATCCAGATGACTGAGGCTGCATCTTAGTAGCATGAACGTACCTATCAAAATTTGATGTTCTACCAGGGTCTGCACGTTTGAACTCTCTTCAACCACACCTCTTCATGAAAGAGAAAGAGCATGATGGTTAACATGTATATAATATAGCTCAGTAAAAATATTTAAATAGTTAAAAAAAAAAAACCATTCCACTATTTTAAATAAACCAGTATTAATAAAAAAAATTCTTCAGTGTTTACTTAAAGACAGTATAAATAAAAGCCATGTAAGCTTTTTAAAACTCACTTTTCTAATATAAAAATGAGATTAGAAATTCCAATATCGTCTTGAGTTTTAACATCAGAATTTTCCAAAATATATTGAAAAGACGGTTAAGGTTTGCTTTTACATCCAGCAAGATAGTCACAGCTCAGGTTAATAAACTCTTTCTTACCTGTTCATACGAACTTGTGTAGCAATTCTGTCAAAACACAGCGCTACTAAGGAAACATGAGTCACACTCCTACTAGGAGCTGTATTTGGAGATTCCTCTATTGAGGCTTGTAGCAAACATAAGTTCACCTAACACACAAAATGTCACATATTTCAGAGTTGAAAAGTAAAATGTTACCACTTAAACACAAGATATACAGGAAAATGAAAAACTACTGTTAGGAAAGGCATATCTATGTGTACGAGAGTATAATGAAGGCAAAGCTTATAAATATAAACTCTCAGAAAATAATAATGAAATTCTTACTGGGTAGATATGAAACATTTTAGTTTTATTTAATTAACTTATTTAATTTGTTAAATAACATTAATGTTAATTAAATGTTCATATAATTATTTAATAATTATTATATAATAATTAAATATTAGTATACATAAATGTTAGTGGTAATAAAATAACATTAAATATTTAATGTTATTTAAATATTAGTAACATTAATATTCTGTTTAGGTAAACTATATTACATTCTTACATTAGATCATCAAGGAAATAAAACAAAAAAATTTGATATTATACTTTATTCTACCACCATTTGGTTTATAATAAAAATCACCATATTATTTTCTTTCAGAAAAATTTTTTTAAATACTAAATTTTTACCTTTGTATGCTAACATTAGCCTGAAGACCTTTAATTGTTACATTATCTTGCTTCATTATAGGATTTGTCTGTGCTTGTCCTTGATTAGTCATTCCTATGGTAGAGTGTTCAGTTTTTGTTCCTCTAACATCTTGCTTAGAAGATAGCTAAAAAGATTAAAAGTAGTAGTATTATTTCACAGACCTTTAATAGTTTCCACATCATCTACAACAGCAACTTGTTATTCTAGCTGCCATCTGGGTTAGCATTCCCAGTCTTAAAGTCCAAACCTTAGAAAAGCTGGGAAACAGACTGCCACCCCCAAGGTTGAGGAAAGTGATACATAATAAACCTAAATCAGCCTATACAAAAAGGGACAGAAAAGATGGTAATAACAATAATAGGGTTTTTTAAAAGGATCACCAAATTCTATGTACTTGAAAACCTGTTTGGTTTCTGATAACTAGCTCTCCCTGTTGGCTGGGGATATTTTCAAATTTCTTTTGATTTGTACTGCTGCTGCTAAGTCGCTTCAGTCGTGTCTGACTCTGTGTGATCCCACAGACGGCAGCCCACTAAGCTCCTCTGTCCCCGGGATTCTCCAGGCAAGAACACTGGAGTGGGGTTGCCAATTCTGTCTCCAATGCATGAAAGTGAAAAGTGAAAGTGAAGTCGCTCAGTCGTGCCTGACTCTTAGCGACCCCATGGACTGCAGCCCACCAGGCTCCTCCGTCCATGGGATTTTCCAGGCAAGAGTACTGGGGTGGGCTGATTTGTACTACTCTAGCTCAATTACCTATCACATGAAATGCCAATATAGTCTGAATAACTGGATCACTAAAAATAGGTTCAATTTCACCTCCCCTGGTCCCTAGTGCAAATACAACTCAGATAAACTTGAAATTCAAGTGGACAGTCACTGATGAGCACTAAGACATGACCACTAAGAGAGTAGCTTTGTGACTCAGACTACAATGTAGGGAAAATATCACACACCAGAAGACAGTGACTTGATTCATGGAAGTGAACAAAAATAACTTCAAAATATAAGATATAAGTTATCTAATCACAGAGGAAAGTCAAAATAATAAACAGATTTGCTTTCTTAGAAAATGAATGTACCAGTGCTAAACAACACTCCTTCACTTAGGACCAAAGCTCTTTAGAAAAGGCTTGGAATTAAACTACTTCCAAAATAAAAGAAAAAATGCCACATTTTAATAAATGTATTACTTTTATTTAATACATAGTATAGTCATATACTGTTCATGGGGTTCTCATGGGGCCGCAAAGAGTTGGACACGACAGAGTGACTGAACTGAACTGACAGTCATATATGCTATCTCTTACAGAGCCAATGACATATAAATGTTGTTTAGAAATGTCCAACTGTATTCCAATTTAAATGATAAAGTTTTAGTATATTCAAGTTTTTGAGTTTGGCTACTATGTACATGTGAAGAATACTCAAATTGCCACACTCACTCAATAAAAAGTTCTTACATTTTCTGAGAAGGTAGTCTTGCTATTTTGGACAGCTTCCCTAAGGACTTTGACATGCAGATCATCCACAATTGCTGCTGGATGTCGAGTACTAGCACAATGAACCATGGCTTCAATATACCTGAGGGAAGAAAAACAGTAAATGAAGCATTTTAATATCACTTAATACTGTGATCTAGTTTATCTAATCTATCCTATTATGTTCTATTCTAGATTTTATTCATCTTAGTTTTGTCTCCTTAGAAGACTATAATCTCCTTGTAGGACAGAGAATACATTATTTCCTCTTTATCCCTTCATTAACCTTAGTAATTCTGTTCCTGGGTATTTGGTCATTTTTATGCTCAACAGATCAAAAGCAAAAAGTAGAAAATGTAATATAATTATTACTGTAATATATAATTATTTAAGCTGAGAAAGGAACAAATAATAACTGAAACACAGTTCCTTTTAAATATATTTTCATTTTTATTCAATCAAAAGACTCATCAATAATTATTCATCATTCTTTTTCATGAAAATATATCACATACACTAATCATTATCACATACATTTATTATTTTATAAATAATAGTTGTACTTATACACAAAATTAATACCTGTCTAAAGCTTCAGCCACTAGAGGAGTCAGAACAATATCAACAGTTCCTTTTACTTCAACTATGGCTGTGGTCCTAGTCTGGGAGACTGGTTGATCCAAGGTCCACTCTTCTGTTAACGTCTCATCATCGGTGTTATCAACAGCTTTCTTTTCCAGCGGAGTATATGGTGTACTACACAATTTAACAAGCAAAATATATATTTAAAAGACCACACACACACACAAAAAAATAGCAGTTGGAGTCTCTTTAATCTTTAAACTTGTAATTATTTCAACTACAAATTTCATGATATTGGACTAGATATGTCCCAAATACTCTTCAAGGACAAGACAAATGAGGAACTAAGATGCAAGCTGATCTAAGATGATTAATACATTAAATATAAAACTTTTTGATATACTTATTTGATGGAACATTTCCAAAATATAAAAGTTGTAATACTAAATTCTTGTTAGTTCCCAATTTTAATATGTCAAGTTGTGGTTTGCATAGTATATCTAAAAGAAATGCTACTGAATGCTCATAAATGGAGGCAAAGCCATGAAAGACAACAGAGTTAAATTATTTGGGCCAATTAATTCATAAAATAAATACTATGATCAGGTAAAGAATGGTTATTTCTCAGAATAAACTCTACAATCTAATAATCAAGAAAGACGGGCTTAAAACTTCAAAAGTACATAATTTTTACTTACTTTGAAGTTGATCCAGAAAGTTGCATTCCTCTGTCTAGTAAAGAGTTAGCTGTGAGCCCCTGTTTGATAACCTAAAAGAAAATATTACTTGTAGACTAGAGTTATAATATTAGTTATTCTCTAAATTTATGCTATCAACTGATATTTCTGAATATCCAAATTACCTTGTTAATGTGATTTTGATATGTAAAATATATTTATATATCAATTCCATCTTCTGATTATTCAGACAAATGACAGAGTAGGGCTGTAAGGATTCAGCAACGAGAGTAGACTACACAACTAAAGCTAAAAATAAGCACTTCAAATGTCTTTCCTCCGTAGTTCCTCTTTAAATTGAGCTTTACTTAGATAAAGCTAATTTGAGAGTCCTGTAGCACAATCGATTTTTATTTTCTTTTAAACTTCTCATTTTATGAAATTTTAAACATATGCAAAAGAAGACAAAATAGTATGTAACTAGGAAAGAATCCCAGAGATACATTAAATTATAGGAAAAACTAGATTGTATTTTATATCCATGCATGCATGCTACGTTGCTTCAGTTTGTCCATCTCTTTGTGACCTCACAGAGAGCAGCCCATCAGGCTCCTCTATCCATGGGATTCTCCAGGCAAGAGTATGGAGTGGGCTGCCATGCCCTCTTCCAGGGATATCCATAAAAGATAACAAAATAAATAATGTACTTAAATAACCAAACTAAATCCTTTTAAATGCTAGCCTGTTATTTAGATTTAGTGAAGAAATAAGATTTTATGTTCTATTTTTGAAGTTGTGTAAAGATATGAATTCCTTGGCTTATTTTCTCCAGACATTTGACTGCCTGAGCAAAACAAGATTTATTGAAAATACTAAAATATTAATAATTCTAACTTCTCACAGCAATTCTTCAAAGCAAATACCATTTGGTTTTATACTAAAACATTCATATATCAACATATTTTCACATGGAATAAAGAGAACATTTTAAAATTTTGGCATGGGAAATTTATCTTAGGCAAGATAAGAAATGGGTACAACCACAAAATAAAAACTTTGTGACTGTTAGTATGTTTCTTCTTTCTTCAATACATATTACTCAAATACATACATCTGTAAGGATATTCCACTCCATTTATCACATTTCCATCACTACTTAAGTCCAAGTATATCATGTCTTGCACAGACTACTGAGTCAGTCTCCTAAGTCATCACCCTGCTTCCTCCTTGCTTAATGACAATTCACTTCTACTTGGTAGCAGAAATATAAGAGATCATATCACATTTCCTTAAAACTCCCATGAAGCTTTAAGGTCTTGGTCCTATTCCCTGATATAGTACCCCTAAATCTTCCCATCTTCAATTTGTCCTCATCCTTTAAGTTCTAGTTTAAATATTACCTCCTGTGATAGACCTTTCATGTCAATACAATCTAGGCAACCTCACTGCCTCCCATTATTCTATATCCCAGCATCCTTTGATTACCTTTGTAAGACTTCTCAATTTGTAATCATACACTCTACTTACCTATTTATCTATATTAACTGCCTCACTATAAGCCCCATGTCTGTTTCCTCACCACTGAACATCAAATGGTTAACACACAGTAGTATATAATAAACATCTGAATTAACAATGAGAATATTAACATTCAGACAGTTTTAATGAGTATATATATTACACATAAGTAAACATCACATAAAATTCTTAAATGTTAATCAGTTCCATAAGATTTTATATGCTCAATTTTGGTCTTTAAAATCATAAAGTTTTTATATATTTATAAAAATGTTTTAATATTGGCTTTATCACTAAATTTATATTGACATATTTTCAGCTTTCCTATAAAAAAGCTATTTACATAATACATTATAGAAATGGACAATAATCAATTGATACTAAATTACAAGATCTCAAATATCAAGTATGCAGAACTGGATTTGCATAGAAGCAGTTGTGGATTAATAGAAAGAATACCAACTATTAAAAACAATTCCAAAATTTTACTTTTAAGACAGAAAATATGAATTCACAGAGATTTGATCCTAATCTCAGAATATAATGTAGACATGGACTATACATTATCAATATTCTGATAATCAAGTCTGAAACTTTTCCTTAATTTTTTATGCTTAAATTTATAAAACTCATCAATAAACCTGAGGCCTACTGTCATACATGAAGCCATATCTTCAGGAATTTTATCTTTCAGAAAGGTAGCTAAATACCAAGAGCACAATTTTTAAAACATCCTAAAAATAATTTTCCCAAATAAATTGATCAGTGAAAACTAATGATTTAGCTTATACCTTAAAAGTTGGAACAGAAAGCTGTTCAAATGATGATGAACTTTCTCACTGGTTGGTGTTTCCAGATCAAGGGGGCGATGCAGTGAGGACTTAGAGGTTCTTTTGTTGGTTGGATGCTTCACTGACCAATTAATTACCTGGAACTGTGTAAGGTAAGTCTGATAGCAATTCATCACAGGTTGCTGAGAAGTAATCTGCTCGCTTTCTATTGTTTTCTCACTTTCTACAACATACAGATGCTCTATAACATCATCCTCTCCACCTAATGCAGAAACAAAGGAAGCCTGGGAAGGGTGAGTTTTGAATGGCAGAGTCCGGGGATCCTGAATGCTTTCTCCCTGGCCAGTAAGTGGTCCTTCCACACTGTGATATATGGAACCCCTACTGTAGTCAATCTGCTGGGCTTGCTTTTTCTTCTTTTTTCTACCTGGATAAGTTCCAGGGCCTTCATCACTGCTAATGGGCTCAAATTCTTCAGCTGCAGAAAAGTAGGCTTCACTATCAGCCATTGACATGCTTGAATCCATTGATCGATATTGATGAAATGAATTAGAGTCTGCTGATGGTGTGTATGGAAATGAACCGAAACTTCTCCTCTGCTTTGGTGAGTCTAGTACATTCTCATCACTTCTGGAGACATCACTGCTAAATTGGACTCCCACTGTAACAGGCTGCTTATCCCCATAAAAAGCAGCAGTAAGGCTCTTGGTACTTCCAAGTCGGGTGGAACACACAGAGGCTTGTCGTTTCAAGGGAGATCTCAGAGGAGACTGACCTACTGACTTTTCCTGAGTATTAGGAGATACAGGGCTGTTTCCTGAAATTTCTGTAGGAATGCTAAAACAGAAAGAAAAACTATTAACATTTATTGCACATCACATAATTTAAGTATAAATAGAAGTACTTGTAAAATCTTTTCTGTATTCTTTTTACAAAGAAAGAAAGATGTAAACTTTTACAATAAAATACCCATAGAAAGTAGCAAAATAGCACATTATATGTTCCTACCCAATACAGTTCCAAAAACAAAACAAACAGAAAAATGGAGTCATCTTAAAACAGAATAAAATTTAAAGAAATCTGGAGTATAATCTATTCATAATCCATGGACACTGATGCATTTGTAAACTTTTTATTATTCCCATATCCATTAAAAGTTTATCCAACAAAATATACCAGGTGTCTTTGATCAGATAAGAGGAAATAAAGGAAAGCAATAAGTCATAGATAACTCCAATTTCTGACTTCAGCAACTGATATATGAATGCCATTTCCTGAGGCATAACAAGCTATGCATGATAGGCACAAGGTCACTTTTTAATATGTTGAGTCTGAGCCATCCATGAAAGACATCCAGAAGATGGCTAGGCTCACAGGGACACAGGTGTGGGATGGAGTTTTTACACTTATGTTAACTACAGACCATAACTGAAGCCAATTAGTTACTAAGACTGTGGAGGGAAATAGTAAAGTGAGTAGTGAGAAGGGTACAGAACAGAATCTTAAGGGACAACAACATTTAACAAATGGTAGGCTGTTAAGAATAAGAGAAAGAAGAATGGAAAGAAAAAAAATGGAGGACTTGGAAATAGAGACCAAGAAAGAATAGCCAAGGACCTGGGGGGAAATCTGAAATGTGCTATCAAGTCAAGAGGAAAGTGATTTTCAAGAAGTGAGTAATCAACTAGGGACCAAAGGGAGGACCAAAAATTATTCACCACACCGGAAGGCTAATATCCAAATGTTAACAACAGTTCACTTTCAGTGATGGGAAGACAAGAAATATTCATTTCTGTTATACTTTTCTGTATTTTCTTAATATCTTGAATGAATAGTATTAATTATTCTTGCAATCAGAAAAACAACAGCAAACAGGTATTTAAAAATAAGTTCAGGAGGAGAAAAAATTTTCTACAGCAAGTGAGCTGAAAAGGGGAAAGTTTTTCTCACCACAGGTTTAAGTGCTTATAATCCTACTACAACTAGGTTTCTAAATCTAACTGAACACTGACCTTGCTTGGCCATCATCTCTTTTTGTACCATGCAAGAATTCTTTTTGAACCAAATGGTCATCGGCAACAGAAGAGGGATTTCCTTTTCACCAGCCAACAGAGGCTGCGCAGCACTGGAACTACTGTTCTCCTCTGAGGAAGAGGATGAGCTATGAGATCGTAATGGCACTTGAAGACTAAGGTGCTGAGTTTTCCTCTCTACTTCTATTGCCACTGATTTGTTTTCCCATTCTTTCCTCTTTATGCCATTCACATTACCTAAACAAACAAAAAAGTAGGTTACATAAACACAATAATTCCAAAAACAATTTATGAAAAATATGAGAATGTAATCAAATACCCTGTTGTTAAACATGTAGTTGTTTTTAAAAAGCACAAGTAACTAATTTCACATAGCAATATGCTAAACACTACAGAAAGATATCAATATACATATGAAACCAGGGTTCACAGACTAAATTTCTTCTTTTTCAAATAACTATTTATATGAAAAATTTCCAACTTAGAAAAATTTCAAGAGTGTTAACAAATCAAAGCTATTTTACTCAAAATTACCTGTTTTAAACACTTTGTCCACACTTGCAAAGTGTATATAAACAGACATAATATTTTGGGAACCACCTAAGAGTAACTTGCAGTCATGGTTTCTTACCCTACATAATACTCAAAAGGTTTATTTCCTAAGAATAATACAAAAACACAGTATAGTTATCAACTTGGTATATTTGGTGCTGATACCATATGGTTATCTAGTCTATCATGTGCTTTCCAATTTTCTCAAAAGGCCCAATAATGTCCTTTAAAGACTTATGCCCTCTCCAGTACAGGATCCAATCTAGGATTGTATATTACTGCATTCAGTTGTCCTCTCTTCCTGAATCTGGAACATTCTCTCAGCCCTTTATGAGAGCCCTGTGATGTGTTATGTAAATTGGGGGCAGACAGCAATAAAAGGAGAATTCTAGAGCTGCTTATGGAAAAAAATATATATTGCTGCCCTCCTTCACCTCTGCTCCAGCTATCCTTGTCCTATTCACAAGAGAGGAACCTGCTAGTAGGAGAAAACATCTCACCAAGTAGAAGGCAATTCTAGATAGAACTAAGTGGTAAGAAGACTTAAGAACTTAGAATACAGGAAGTATTTGCTTCTACTATCACAAATGTAAAAATCACAACCAAAATCAAAAGAAAAATAGGTTTGATTCACTTTTAAATGTTAGGAAACTAGTATTTATTGACCTTCCAAGGAATTTCTTTAGTTATACCAATATGCCCTCCTTAATTCTGTCCTGACACTGTACATCTATATGTGGCTCCTGGAAAAAACTCAACAATCAGAAAGTCATATACTTATGAAGGGGCTAACTTCAAGCTTCCCTTCTCAAGAAACTTATGGCAGTTTACCAATTACAACTCATTCCTGAGGGAGAGGGACACAGACACTCTCTATTACATAAGAACTAAAATGAGGTTTCTTCTGTTCTCTGTTAAAGAATTTGCTATTTTCTCCCTTTTATACCATGTGTAAATTCCCTGTAGATTTTCTTCCTTGCATTTGTGATAGTAAAAATTTGATCTACAGATTAGAGAATCAAGCATAGTCTTTATAAATAGTGCCAGCTGTGGTATGGTGGAAAAAACTAAAGTAGCTTTGATAACTGTGATTCTGGTTTCTGCTCAGCCACATACATGACTGTATGACTCCATGCAACTCAAATCTCAGGGATGAACCTCAGTTATTTCACCACAAACAGGGAAAATAAAGAACTCACATGGGTAGCTTGAGGATGAAATGAGAAATGCTTATGAAAATCTTTAAAAACAAATATTATTCAAAAGTAAAAAGGCAATATTATAAGAAGATAGCTAAGTAAATTTTGTTTCGTATCTTTCTTGTCCTTTAAATGTCAAGAAGTTTTGGTATTTGCTGATTTTGTAAGGTAATCTGCTCTTATTCTGGTGAAACTTCTGAAGTCAAATAACCTTAAACTAGCATGTACAGTTTATTAAATATTCAGTGAAAAATCATTTAAACAAGAATTTGGGATACATATTTCCTGCTCTTTTCTCTAAGAGCTCCATATACATGACAAGCCAATAAATTGTTAAAAGTTAAAACTACTCTTTTCTATTTTGTCTACTGACAAAAGGCAGAGCTAAGTTAATTACTTTGAATGGATCAAGGGAAAAGGGCTAAATACTAGTGCAATATCAAGACTTTTCCTAAATTTCACTTCTTAACAGTATGGCCACTTTACCAGTATGTATTGCATTTAATTGTAGGAATACACAATTAAGAAACACAATGGAAGATGTATTTCTGAAGTCTTTGGAGAAAAGATAATAGATAGATATAAATTCAATATGCCTAAATCCACCATTCACTGTTCATACCAAACTCATGTATCTGTAAAGTTATCCTACAGGCTCTAAGGAAACACCAAATTTCTTGACATGGATGATTTAAGTCATAAGGAGACTATTTTGCAAAAGTAGTAGATAACATGAGAGCCAATAGTATACATATTACTAATGGTAAGTTTTTCCTATAGAAGTAAACTGGTAAAACAATTATAAACTCAAAGCACAGCTATTTCTAAGTGTATTACTGGAATCTAGGTTCTAGGCAAATAATGATATATATGCAAATATATAAAGCTGGGCTAGGAAAAATCACCCATGTTGACAGCAGGAGATCTGAACAGTAAATCTACTTTTGCCTTGTGCAACTCTGAAAAACTCACTAGGTCTTATCTGGCTATCATTAAATCACCTGCAAAACAAAGACAGATTATAACTAAACCCTACAGAAAAGACTGCTCAAAAAACCAATCTGAACAAAGTAACATTGAACTTCTCTCAGAATGACATAGGAATGAAGATAATAAAAGATAAACTTAAGTGACAACACACCACCATCTACAACTTTGGGAACTTCTTTAGTAATAATCCATTCTCCAGGCTGTAGCAGAGATTGTCCATAATACATATCAGACTCTGCACTTGTGCTTGAAAATGCAGAGCTACTGGAAGGTGTCAACTCTTCAAGTTTGAAGAAATCTAGGCCAGTTACTGTGCCACCAAAGAATCTGCAGCCACCAAGACAACCACACTTGTTCTTACACCTCTTATTCTTCAGGGTATATCTGGCCACAAAAACCACAACCTAAATAGAACACACAACAAAAGAAACAAAAGAATAATAATATAACAAAAACTCATTAGGAAATCAGAAACTTTTGAGCAAATAACTAAATATGTTAACTGTTAATGTTTTTAAAAGACAAATTAAACAAAAGGTTTGTTTTTACTATGGACTCTCTTTTTAATTATTTTGCCTTTCTTAAAAAAAAAAATGGTCTCACCATGGTGAGATGAAAATAAGTCAGAACAATAATGAGAAACAGAACATTTAAAAAAAAATCAAAGAGATAAAGTGTATATATATATATATATATAAATTAAACATTTAAATTCACTTCAAAGACAGAAAACATTCTCAAAAGAACTAAAAATTTAAACACTAATTTAAAAAACAGACAGAACTATCAGTTTAGATTATGCTTAATAGATAATATTTAGCACTGCAAAGACTTAGTTATATGGTAAGTTTAGTACACCAAAATGTTATAAATATGAGGCAAGTAAGAAGTTCTCAATAAAATCAAAATAATACACCACTCTATATTTTGGAAAAAAAATGTGATTTTTTTAATAAGGACTCTGAATGAAGTATTAAGAATTAAGACAGTAAATGTCTGTAAAATTCTTTAGGCTCTGTGAGTGACCTTCACACAAAATTATCAGCCGTTAACTACCCCCCTTCCTTAAAAATATTATAGTATAGAAATCTGAGAAATATATTTTTATTCCTTTTTCAACTTTAAATAATAAAACCTCATATTAACAGTCCATTTTTCTAAGCATTTCCACATGCATTATCTCACTGCATCCTTAGGGCTCTCACAGGAAGACAGAATAAGTATTTCATTTCCTTTTTACATTCATTCATTTATATTTCTTGAAAATATCTACTATGCGCCTTGTGCTAGGCAAAACTGACATAACCTTATCCATATGAAGTTTATGGTGGGCAAAGACAGCTCACACAAATAGTATCTAATCAAAAATTATAGTAAGTGCTCTGAGATAAAGAAGAGGGTGTTTGACAAAGAAAATAATGAAATATTATTACAAAAAAAATTTGAGATGTAAAAGATGAGATGGAATAAATATATCAAGTTAGAAGTGAAGAAATAAATATATCAAGTTAGAAGAGGAACATCAGTCTGGACAAGACAAAAGGAAAAATATGTATAACATATGTAAATCCCTGTATGCAAAATCTGGAATACAGACGTTGTGCAACAAATGTAACCTACCTGTCCCTATCTTTATATAAACCAATGTACTAGTTCTCAAACTTTGGCTCACATTAGAATCACTGGGGGCTGTATATGTATGGCTGAGTCCCTTCGCTGTTCACCTCAATCACAACACTGCTTGTTAATTGACTATATCCCAACACAAAATAAAAAGTTTAAATAAAAAAAAAGAATCACTGGGAAGTGTTATTAATTTCCTGGCTGCAGTCACCATCTGCAGTGATTTGGGAGCCCAAGAAAATAACATCTGTCACTGTTTCCACTTTCCACTTTTTTCCCATCTATTTGCCACGAAGTGATGGGACTGGATGCCATGAATTTAGTTTTCTTGAATGTTGAATTTTAAGCCAGCGTTTTCACTCTCCTCTTTCACCCTCATCAAGAGGCTCTTTAGTTCCTCTTTGCTTTCTGCCATTAGAGCGGTATCATTAGAGCTACCATGCAGGGAGAAGCAATTCACCATGGGCAGGTTACCTGTTCTTGCTTGCTGGATATGCCAAGAATGCAAGGCTCTGACCAGGCTATTTCTTAGGGTTCTGGAAAAAAGCAGGCTCACTCCACTTACTATAAAAGTGGTAAAAAGTTACCTAAGCTCAGTGTTCCTCTTCTGTAATGCAACATACTGTGTGCAGACATCCATCATGGGTCTTTTCTGACATCCCCATGGGACTCAGGGATAGGGGTGCCAGGTTTAGCAAATAAAAGTAACATGTGCCATGTAACAGGTGGTGTATACTTATACTAAAAAGTTATCTGTTGTTTGTCTGCAACAATTTTAACTGCAATTTTCTCTGGCAATCCTATTGGGGGACACAGGGAACCAATGCAAACACATTTGACTCTGGCTAGTGCTTTTGCTGCAATAAAGTCCTGTGTCTCTCACCAGGTTTCACACGTCTTCTGCCAGCACTCAGTAAACCGTGGCAGGATAACTTCTTAGCTAGTAAGTAGGATAAAATCTCAAACTTCACAATTCTTAGCAAATCAGAGCGCTGAAACTAACCTCAGTGAGGCACCCCAAGTCACATGGAGCCACCTCCTCAGCTTCACTATCACCCTGCTCTACCGTCTGATCTATCAAAACAGGCTTCATACCAATTGGCTTCCAAAGCCATAGTGAACAAAGAAACCAAAATGTTTTTTTAAACAACATTCTCCACACATGAGTTTTCTTACTCAGATTTATAAGATACCAGTATCTTAAATAAACCTAAAAGATTAATGTAATCTCAGTAAAAACCTCAATAGGATTTCTTTTAACTAGAAAAACAGTTCTTTGGGAAAAATTAACAGGTGAAAATATCTAAACATTTTGTGAAACGAGGTGTTAAGTTATTAGTTTGTTGTTTTTCCTATATTTGAACAGATATTTGCAAAAAAAAAAACAAAACTATTTACATCCATGGCTGTATTAATGCACACACACCATAAAAAAAATCCAGATGGTTTAGAGTTTTACGTTAATAACAAAAATAGAATAGTAAAAAATAAAGTACAGGGGTTATGTGATTACTAGCAAAGAAGTGCTCTCAAATTAGTACAAAAAAATTATAAAATGGAAAGGTGAACACATTTGAATACATAAAGTTAAAGCCTATTTAACACAAGAAAAAATAAATGAAACAAACTGCAAAATATCAGTAACAGGGATCAAAAAAGGGCAATAATCTTTATGGAGTTCTTAAAAATTGGTAAGAAATACACCAAGATCCCAATAAATAAATGTATATAGGATACTAGCAGGCAATTCATAAATGAGGGAAAATATCCAATAAGTATCTGAAAAAAGTATTAAATAATCCCCAAAGAAAGAAATGCAAAATAAGAGATACCACCTTTCAGTTATTATAAAACACTCAGAGGGTGGCAAAGGTGCAGTAAGACAGAGACTCTCTTAAAGAGCTACTGGGAATATAAATTGAAATAAGCGTCCTAGGAAGTAACTTGGGAAAGCATATCAAAAGCTCAGTTTTTAACAGTCACACCCCCTTCTGAGGAAACTATTTAAAGGATACACCCAGAAATTGTGGGAAAAGCTTCCATTTACAGTAAGAAATTTCGAAACAATCTATATATTTAATATATGGGAAATGGCTAAGAACAGCTCACAGACCCCAGCCTTCTGACCCAGGAAAAACAAGCTGCCAAAGGGCTGCAGCCAATGAAGAACCAAACAACCTCTCCAATTTCCTTTTCTCTATAGAAGCAAGCCCCTCTCCTCTGTTCTCCAAACCTGCCTATGTTTCACCAAAGTTTGCTTGTCTTGAATCGCAATCCTTTGCTATTCCCCCCAAATCTTACTTTGCTTTTGGTAAAAACAAACCGAAAAAAAAATGGGTTCTTTTGCTTTTTTTAAAAAAGGGAACAATTACAGAAATGCAGAATTTTAAAGTGCAAATACAGGATGATTTCAAGTTTAACAGAAACACATTTAAAATACTGGGAAGAAATGTAACAAATTCAAAGTGGTAGGATTATGATAATTATTATCCTTTATTTTTTAATAGTTTTCTCTATTTTTAAAATAAGCTTTAGAAACTTTAGAAGGGAAGAGATGAGGATGGAAAAAGTCATACTATCATTTTAAACAGATATAATTCAGTAAGAAGCTTTGGAAACTATTTAAAAATCATTTTTTAAGGTTTAGGTACTTTTTGTCTTCCCTGCAACTGTGAAGACCTACAACAGAAGTTTTGTAGAATAAATGGTGATTAGTAATTGTGTTTTCTAGGAATGACAAATTGGAAGTAGAGGGCTATGGTGAGAAAGAAGGGGTGTAACTATATTACAAAATGTTATGGGGGGGCAGTAATTTATATTTGCTTCACTGTGACACACATAGCATGGCTTAGAAACATATCAGAAAATATTTTTTTCCCAGCAACCACACCATCAGAGATGATATAAACTATGTGATTACTTAAATATCAGATTTTTATTTACTCACTGAAGTGTACCCAGCATGATCACATTCAGTCTTTAAGATGTTCTTATTTTATTCCTAACAATAGGATTTCCTCTCTAATTATCTAGTACTTTTCATTTGAACTTGATTACCATTCCTAAATCTCACTTACCTCTTAGTTCTGGCATCATGAGTTTCTAAGAAATGTCTTTGTGCCTCATGTTTAGAATGATGATCAGCAGCTAATGCAATATCAACAGTGATAAGTCCTAAGTTGGCTGACCCAGCTTCAAGCCAATAGGCCCTCCGTAGTACTGCAGGCTGAAGTCCAACTCTGGAATTATTTAATTGTTCAATATATTGTCTCACTTGAAAATCCTGAATTGCAGCACTTATTCCTTCCCCAACTGACTGATTGTGGAGATTACAGTTTGCAACCCGAATTGCACCCATCTAAAGTTGAATGAAGAAAAAGAAACAAAACTGTAGTTTCTGTATTTTTAAGCAACTTATTACAGTAAACTACAGAATAGGTAATTATTTCAAATAGCCTGACAAATGGAAGAAAGAAAGGAAAAATGAGAAAGTGGAAACAGAAAAGATAAAGCAACAGAATAAAAATAAACATTCAAATTTAAAAAGAGGATGAAAGGAGAAGACTATAATTCCAAATGAAATGAGAGGAGGAGAAAAGAAAAATAAGAAGAGTTGCAACAAATGAATCAGACTCTTACTGCCTGATTTTCAACAGTAACCCTTAAAGCAGAGGCAGCAAACAAATGTTTCCAGGAGCCAGGCAAGAAGTTAAATAAATAAAGTCTAAAGGCATTCAAAATTAAATTGTCTAAAAACATTATGAGTTTATGTTCCTGTTATAAAAGCAACCTACTAGCTTATATTCCAGCCATAAAGCAAGTTTATAAAAATTCAGTGAAAGAAAAAGGTAGTAAAAGTATGCCTTTAAGAAAATAAGACTGGAAAGGAACATAGGTGAATAAAAAAGTAAAAGCTCCCTCCTAGAATTTCGTAGTATTCTGTGATGGCAAACTATAAATATGTGATTTACTTTAAAAAATAGAGGTTTGGTTTGGCTAAAAGGAAAAAGGATTACATTGACCAAGAAACAGACAAATGTGTACCTTTATATTTGTAGCACAGCCATGCTCCACAATATAAATATCAGCTCCATCTACTGCTAAACGAGTCATGGTATACTTCAAGTCATCTGAAGTTGGACAAGGCCCAGGAATACAACTCAACTAAAATGAAATGGGTTCAACTCTTAATTCTTCACCATCAATTAATTATTTTGATATGTATGTGTGCTTATTTAACAAAACAAAATTCTGGTTACATGTGTATTTTAAATGATCAATTAAATTTCACCTTTTAATAATGATAAATTATATATAGATATATTTATAATGATAAATGAAATAATCAGCAATTAAATTCTTGCCAATTAAGAAAACTAACTCATAAATATTGAGTTATGAGTTATAAAACTAACTCATAACTAACTCGCTTTCATTTAAAAGTGGCAGGCAACAACATTAAATTGACAGAATACAAATGTAATTTGTTATTAAAACTCAAAAAGAATAGCAAAGTAAATTGATAAACAATATCACAGGTTTATACAAACTGTATAGGAATTCAAAGCTTTAAGATTTTAAAAGTATTTCATCCTCCATACACATGCACATTTTTACACATCCACAAATATATGAACTGTAAATGTTATGCTGATATCTTGAAAAGTCCACATACATTTATTTTTGTTATTTTACTATTTATTCCTAAAACATGGATTTAGTCATGATTAGGTTGGGAGATAACATACACATCACCAACTTCAATGAACTTCTTTGTGAAACAGCAGCTCTGAGTAGAGTATCAACCTAACAGCATGTACTCTGCTTATCAGTAGCAGAGCCAGGACTACAAGGAAGATGTCTCATATGACAGTCAGTGCTCTATACTAATTATTTCCTCCAGACAAAATAGGCCTTTTAAAAACTCTGATCTAAAATGACAGAAAGAATATCAGGGGCTGCAAGGAATAGTGGCTGACTGCAAAGGGTTACTAAGGAATTTGCTAAGGTGACAGAAATGTTTTAGATCTTTATTGGCTATAATGGTTACATCAGTACATGTAACATTTCTCAAAACTCCAACTTAAAAGAGGTGAATTTATTGTATGGAATTTATGGCTCAATGAAGCTGATTTTTTTAAAATTACAACTTAAAAGCTTTCACTATTAAAAAATAAATAAAGGGAGGAGATGCCTACAAGCACAAACAAATTATCCCTAAGAAACTAATGACTAAGGAACCAATTCCCTAGAGCCTGCCCTGGCATTGTGTTTATAACAAGAAAAAAGTAAGTTTTATCACCAATTATAGCTGTTTTATTGATGATAAATAAGCACAGGTTACTGATTTTTTTGGATATAAAATTAAAAGCTGAATGAATTATTTCCAATTCACAGTAATACAACAGCAAACATATGGTTTGTATACAAAAGAAAAAAGAAGGGAAAGACAGAGAAAAGAAACTAGAAAGAAAAGCCAAACTGTTAGAAAAGGTTATCTCTATGATGCAGAACTAGAGTCAGCTATTTTTCTTTTCTGAAACTGCAATGTTTCAAGTTGCTCATTTAAAAAAATGTTCCACACCCCAAATTCATAAGTAGCATTCTTTACTACAAAATAACACCCTGCATCTCACTGTACATGATTTCAGGAATTATTATATACTTCTTACAACCCTCTTCAAAGTAGTGTAATGACCCTTAGCTACAGTAGTGCAATGCTGTAGAAAGAGCATAAGATTTAGGGTCAGGAGACTAGGCAAATGCCCAACATTATTAATCACATTATAGGAGAATGTGTATGTTCCAGAAGGGTCTGCCAACAACATCATGCAAGGAATTCAACCTTCTTCCTCCTCCAACTTCTAAATCTTCTACATAAATGCACAGCTATATCCCGAAGAGTTAGTGTAAAATGCAGTAAGATGTTAATGTTAACAATAAAAATTTAAGAGATACAATTTTATAATATCTCCATTTACTTATGAATGTATGTTTTAAGAATTAACTCATTTTAGATATTTACAACTAAATTGATTATAAATTAGCAAAATAATTTTATTAACTGAAAAAACTGAACTTTCATTTTGAAAAAAACCCATAAACATTTGTAATACTGCTAACATATTTTTAACATACCTTGGA
The DNA here is from genome assembly GCA_006408695.1 of Aepyceros melampus. Classification (NCBI taxonomy): domain Eukaryota; kingdom Metazoa; phylum Chordata; class Mammalia; order Artiodactyla; family Bovidae; genus Aepyceros; species Aepyceros melampus. Next base: position 26,062 of record SJXQ01010020.1, on the reverse strand, counting down.
TTCACAGAAGCGTCGATCAATTCCATGCTGACATACTACTACTGATTTTGGTCTTTCCAGTTCATACTCTCGACATACCACATGAAAAATAAATGTCTGTCCCCACTCCAAGAGACAAGCCAGCTACGAATAAGCCATGACAGGTTGACAACACTGTTAGCGTCCTAAATAAGTGTTCATGGATCAAAAGTTTATCAAGAATATTAATACAGCTTGAAAGAATCCAAACAGTGCCTTATACCTGCTATATAATCTACTTGTTAGCCAGTATCATTTTTCTACCTTGACATCATTTATAAGCTTATGTTACTGTTCATTTGTAAATGACAAAATGCACTGCCAAAATGAAAAACCATTTCAACTGAAAAATGAGACTTCAGCAACCTCTAAAGCCAGTTATTTTTCTTAAAGGTTGTATCTTTCCTCTTACATGACTAGTCAGAATTCCATACACAGAAAAGCACCTAGAATTCTCTATCTGACCATAAACCAAGGATCAAAGTGAAATTTATATCTATCTACTAAGCAAAAATTTTAGAAAATCAGGTATTCTGAAGATTAAATTACTTTCATGAGAAGAAGTTTAAGTATATATCAATTTTCATCAAATCTTGAGTTTTTAAAAAATCTTAGGGTCATAATTTATTAGTTTACAATAAACACTGAGCCAGGGTGTTCAGAGTTCTCAGAAAATTATCCTACGTACTGGAAAAACAAGATTGCTCCAACAGTGGAGAGTCAAGTAATATAATTTTAATAATATACAACTTGGTTTCCAGAAACTTCTCATCTGAGTTCTCAAAGAAAGTCTTGAATTCTTGAAAATATTACAAAGGACTATAAAAAATTACACCCATCAATTTTATGTGGCCCAGAAAACCAAAGCTTATCTCTGACTCATCCATGACTAAGAAAATCCTTAGTGGCAAGTGGAAGTAAAATGAACATTCAAATGGGCATACAACTTTTTCTTGGGGAGGTGGGTCAGGAAAGGGAAAAGGAAGTAAGTTAGGAGATAGCACTCCAAGACCTGAGAACATACCTGTGGTGCTGTGACCTTAGCTGTAAGGCTTCCGGCCTGCACATCAATTAGCCATGCATATTCTAAGGAATCACTTCCCAAAGGAAGACCTTCCGCTGAGAACATAGCGTGTGCTCTCAGCTGGAGACCTGACAAATTGATGTGACCTTCCCTGAGCACTTCATCCACAGGTGGTCGCTGCTAAAAACAATAAGCATAAGAAAAAATCAGCATTTATAATTGCTAGTTGCTTTTCCCCCCAGAGACAAATGGTAAAAACATGCTATATAGAAAATAAGACTTTAGGATCCAAAGCTCTTAACACAACCTTGTATCCATAAAAGTAGTCTTGAGTTCAGCTTCTTTAGTGACATTATCTGGTAAAAGCCCAACTGCAAAGGAAGGCAGCAAAGTCTTAAAAAAATGCAGACTTCTCTTTGGGAGGCACCTCAATAAATAAAAAGAAACAAGTATTCTGACTAACAGGGAAAGTGAGAGACCAATCTTTTGTCACAAGGCAGGAATCATTAAAGTATCAAAAAGAAGAAAACAACATGGAAGAAAAAAGACCCATTAAGACCATAATGAGGAACTAGCAAAGAAAACCCATCTTCCAGAAAGATTTTGAGAATTATGTAAATATTAAAAGGAGAGATTCCTCTTACAGAGAATAATTATATACTCATAACTAAAAAGCAGCAACATTTCAAAGAGAAAATTTCTAACACTTACTCAGAAAGCTAAAGGATATGTCCTAAAATAGGGCATTCCATGGAACACTAGGTTCACAGATGTTATTAGGAACAAAGAGTCAAGTAAGTTTGATAATGCCCTACCCATCAGTCACCAATGTTAATAGAATCTACCTTCCAGTCTCTCACAAATGCACTGAGTTTCTTTCAGCTTCCTGTTATCATCCTGGTTCAAATAATACAACCTCTTGCCAGGATCTCCCAGCATTTGCTTTTACACTGATCTGCTCCATACTCTACAAGAACACCACAGAGATCTTTTAAAAAGGCAAGTTTTTACCATGTTCTTACCTAAAGACCAAAGCTCAAATTATCAACATTTGTTGGATCATGGAGAAAGCAAGAGAATTCCAGAAAAACAATTATGTCTGTTTCACTAACCATACTAAAGCTCTTGACTGTGTAGATCACAACAAACTATCAAAAACTCTTTAAAGATATGGGAATAGCAGATCACCTTACCTGCCCCCTGAGAAACCTGTATGCAGGTCAAGAAGCAACTGTTAGAACCAGATATGGAACAATTGACTGATTCAAAATTGGAAAACGACTATGACAAGGCTGTATACTGTCACCCCGCTTATTTAATTTATATGCAGAGTAAATCATGAGAAATGCCAACCTGGATAAATCACAAGCTGGAATGAAGACTGCTGGAAGAATTATCAAAAACTTCAGATATGCAGATGATACCATCCTAATGGGAAAAGCGATAGGGAACTAAAGAGCCTCTTGGTGAGGGTGAAAGAGGAGAGTGAAAAAGCTGGCTTGAAACTCAACATTCAAAATATGAAGATCATGGCATCCAGTCCCATCCCTTCACAGCAAACAAATGGGGAAAAAGTGGAAATAGTGACAGATTTGATTTTCTTAGGCTCCAAAATCATAGTATGTGGTGACTGCAGACATAAAATTAAAAGATGCTTGCTCCCTGGAAAAAGCTATGAAAAACCCAGACAAAAAGTCCATATAGTCAAAGCTATAGCTTTTCCAGTAGTCATGTATGAATGTAAGAGTTGGACCATAAAGAAGGCTGGGCCCTGAAGAACTGATGGTTTCAAATGTGATGCTAGAGAAAACGCTTGAGAGTTGCTTGCACAGCAAGGAGATCATACCAGTCAATCCTAAAGGAAATCAATCCTGAATATTCACTGATTCTGAAGCTGAAGCTCCAATACTTTGGCCACCTGATGCAAACAGCCAACTCACTGGAAAAGACCCTGATGCTAGGAAAGACTGAAGGCAAAAGGAGAAGAGGGTAGCAGAGGATGAAATGGTTAGGTAGCATCACCAACTCCATGGACCTGAATCTGAACAAACTCCAGGAGACAGCTGAGTACAGCGGAGCTTGGCATGCTGCAATCAATGGGGCTGCAAAGAGTCGGACATGACTTAGTGACTGAATAACAACAGTTATTGCAAAGCCATTACATGCTACCAAAGCATTTCATTCCTCTCCTTGTAGCATTTTTTACACTTAATATTATTTATCTTAATTTTACCATGACAGTCTTTTTAGTGTATATGTGCAGGCCATCTTACAGGGTTAATCTTCCTTGTTTCAGCACAAATTTTGGAAACAGCATTCATTAAAAGGAAAGATATAAGCATCTGAATGCAGAGTTCCAAAGAATAGCAAGGATAGATAAGCAAGGCTTCTTCAGTGATCAATGCAAAGAAATAGAGGAAAAGAACAGAAGGGGAAAGACTAGAGATCTCGTCAAGAAAATTAGAGATACCAAGGGAACATTTCATGCAAAGATGGGCTCAATAAAGGACAGAAATGGTCTGGACCTAACAGAAGCAGAAGATATTAAGAAGAGGTGGCAAGAATACACAGAAGAACTGTACAAAAAAGATCTTCACGACCCAGATAATCATGATGATGTGATGACTAATGTAGAGCCAGACATCTTGGTATGTGAAGTCAAATGAGCCTTAGAAAGCATCACTACGAACAAAGCTAGTGGAGGTGATGGAATTCCAGTTGAGCTGTTTCAAATCCTGAAAGATGATGCTGTGAAAGTGCTGCAATCAATATGCCAGCAAATCTGGAAAACTCAGCAGTGGCCACAGGACTGGAAAAGGTCAGTTTTCATCCCAATTCCAAAGAAAGGCAATGCCAAAGAATGCTCCAACTACCGCACAATTGCACTCATCTCACAGGCTAGTAAAGTAATGCTCAAAATTCTCCAAGCCAGACTTGAGCAATACGTGAACCGTGAACTCCCTGATGTTCAAGCTGGTTTTAGAAAAGGCAGAGGAACCAGAGATCAAAT
>SJXQ01010020.1:0-17149 GCA_006408695.1 Aepyceros melampus | reverse complement strand
CAAGTTTGGAAAACTCAGCAGTGGCCAGAGGACTGGAAAAGGTCAGTTTTCATTCCAATCCCAAAGAAAGGCAATGCCAAAGAATGTTCAAACTACTGCACAGTTGTACTCATCCCACACACTAGCAAAGTAATGCTCAAAATTCTCCAAGAAGGCTCCAACAGTATGTGAACTGAGAACTTCCAGATGTTCAAGCTGGATTTAGAGAAGGCAGAGGAACCAGAAATCAAATTGCCAACATCCGCTGGATCATGGAAAAAGCAAGGGAGTGCCAGAAAAACATCTATTTCTGCATTATTGATTATGCCAAAGTCTTTGTGTGGATCACAACAAACTGTGGAAAATTCTTCAAGAGATGCGAATACGAGACCACCTTATCTGCCTCCTGAGAAATCTGTATGCAGGTCAAGAAGCAATAGAACCAGACACGAAACAACAGACTGGTTCCAAATCAGGAAAGAGGTATGTCAAGGCTGTATACTATCACCCTGCTTATTTAACTTCTATGCAGAGTACATCATGCGAAATGCTGGGCTGGATGAAGCACAAGCTGGAATCAAGATTGCCAGGAGAAATATCAATAACCTCAGATATGCAGATGACACCACCCTTATGGCAGAAAGTGAAGAGGAACTAAAGAGCCTCTTGGTGAAAGTAGAAGAGGAGAGTGTAAAAGCTGGCTTAAGATTCAACATTCAGAAAACTAAGATCATGGCATCCGGTCCCATCACTTCATGGCAAATAGATGGGGAAACAATGAAAACAGTGATAGACTTTCTTTTCTTGGGCTCCAAAATCACTGCAGATGGGGACTGCAGCCATGAAATTAAAAGTCGCTTGCTCCTTGGAAGAGAAGCTATGACAAACCTAGACAATATATTAAAAAGAGACATTACTTTGCTAATAAATGTCCCTCTAGTCAAAGCTATGGTTTTTCCAGTGGTCATGTATGCATGTGAGAGTTGGACTAGAAAGAAAGCTGAGTGCCAAAGAATTGATGCTTTTGAACTGTGGTTTTGGAAAAGACTCTTGAGAGTCCCTTTGACTGCAAGGAGATCAAACCAGTCAATTGTAAAGGAAATCAGTCCTGAATATTCACTGGAAGGACGGATGCTGAAACTCCAATACTGGCCACCTGATGTGAAGAACCAACTCATTGGAAAAGACCCTGATGCTGGGAATGATTGAAGGCGGGAGGAGAAGAGGACAACAGAGGATGAGATGGTTGGATGACATCACCAACTCGATGGACATGAGTTTGAGCAGGCTCTGGGAGTTGATGATGGACAGGGAAGCCTGGCATGCTACAGTCCATGGGGTCACAAAGAGTTGGACACAACTGAGTGACTGAACTGAAGTGAATTAATGGGGTAGATATAATTGGTAAATACTAAACTCTGAGCCTTGAAAAAAAGCCACATCTTTAGATGGTTTTGAACTGTGGTGTTGGAGAAGACTTGAGAGTCCCTTGGACTGCAAGGAGATCCAACCAGGCCATTCTGAAGGAGATCAGCCGTGGGATTTCTTTGGAAGGAATGATGCTAAAGCTGAAATTCCAGTACTTTTGCCACCTCATTCGAAGAGTAGACTCATTGGAAATGACTCTGATCCTGGGAGGGATTGGGGGCAGGAGGAGAAGGGGACGACCGAGGATGAGATGGCTGGATGGCATCGCCAACTTGATGGACATGAGTTTGGGTAAACTGGAGTTTGTGATGGATATGTTGGAGAAGACTCTTGAGAGTCCCTTGGACTGCAAGGAGATCCAACCAGGCCATTCTGAAGGAGATCAGCCCTGGGATTTCTTTGGAAGGAATGATGCTAAAGCTGAAATTCCAGTACTTTGGCCACCTCATGCGAAGAGTTGACTCATTGGAAAAGACTCTGATCCTGGGAGGGATTGGGGGCAGGAGGAGAAAGGGACGACCGAGGATGAGATGGCTGGATGGCATCACCAACGTGACGGACATGAGTTTGGGTAAACTGGAGTATGTGATGGATAGGGAGGCCTGGCGTGCTGCGATTCATGGGGTTGCAAAGAGTTGGACATGACTTAGCGACTGAACTAACTAACTATGGTGGGATGAAGATGCAAAAATGACTTCGTGTCTTCTGGATACAGAGTGAAATCTGGCCAGACACTACACTCTGCTGAGAGGTCATGGAAAACACATTTAAATGGGCAAAACAGGGCTCAATTAAAAAGATGGCTGGATGGCATCACCAACGTGACGGACATGAGTTTGGGTAAACTGGAGTATGTGATGGATAGGGAGGCCTGGCGTGCTGCGATTCATGGGGTTGCAAAGAGTTGGACATGACTTAGCGACTGAACTAACTAACTATGGTGGGATGAAGATGCAAAAATGACTTCGTGTCTTCTGGATACAGAGTGAAATCTGGCCAGACACTACACTCTGCTGAGAGGTCATGGAAAACACATTTAAATGGGCAAAACAGGGCTCAATTAAAAAAGACTTGAAAAATCTGGCAGATGAGGTTCAGGATGATGAACAGAATTAGATCTAAGGCAGAGGTATAATTATTTCTACAGCTATGTGTTCATTCTTGATTTAACTATTTCCTAATAACAAAAACCAACAACCAAAAGGAAACTCCTGAGTGTGATAGATACATCTGCTGTGATTTTATTCTTTATTTTCTGTTCACAGTGATATTGGGCCAATGTATTAGCTATCTCTTGCTATGTAATAAATTTGCCCCTGAATCTTAGCAACTTAAAACAACAGTTATTATCTCACAGGCTTCCCTGGTGGCTCAGTGATAAGGAGTCTGCCTGCAATGCAAGAGACCCAGGTTCGATCCCCGGGTCAGGAAGCTCCCCTGAAGAAGGGAATGACTACCCACTCCAGTATTCTTGCCTGGAGAGCTCCATGGACAGAGGAGCCTGGTGGGCTACAGTCCAGAAGCTCGCAGAGTTGGACTGAGCAACTAACACCATTATCAACACGGTTTCTGAGGGTCGAGTGCCGGGCAGTTGCTTCACCTAAGGCTTAGGCTCAGTGCTGCTGGTCGTGGCTCAGAATCTCTCCTGAGGCTGGAGTCAGGCTGTCAGCTGAGGACGTGGTCATCTCAAGGGTCCAGTAGGACTGGAGGATCTGCTTCTAATTTCACTCCTGCGGCCATGAGGAGGCCGTGGTTCTTCACTAGCTTTGATCATGGACTTTGACCATTTTCTGTTTCTTGCCATTTACTTACAACTTGGAAGCTGATTTCGACCAGATGGAGTGGTTTGAGAGAGTAACAGAGAGAAAAGAGAGAGAGGAGAAGAGGTCAGACAGACAGACAGACAAAGGGAATGACTACCCACTCCAGTATTCTTGCCTGGAGAGCTCCATGGACAGAGGAGCCTGGTGGGCTACAGTCCAGAAGCTCGCAGAGTTGGACTGAGCAACTAACACCATTATCAACACGGTTTCTGAGGGTCGAGTGCCGGGCAGTTGCTTCACCTAAGGCTTAGGCTCAGCGCTGCTGGTCGTGGCTCAGAATCTCTCCTGAGGCTGGAGTCAGGCTGTCAGCTGAGGACGTGGTCATCTCAAGTGTCCAGTAGGACTGGAGGATCTGCTTCTAATTTCACTCCTGTGGCCGTGAGGAGGCCATGGTTCTTCACTAGCTTTGACCATGGACTTGACCATTTTCTGTTTCTTGCCATTTACTTACAACTTGGAAGCTGATTTCGACCAGATGGAGTGGTTTGAGAGAGTAACAGAGAGAAAAGGGAGAGAGGAGAAGAGGTCAGACGGACAGACAGACAGACATTGTGTCTGACCAAAGAGGGGCCAGCTTGGAGGCTGTTTGCTGGAGCCAGTTATAAGGACATACTCTCACTTTTAAACTAATAGCTTTTGTCAATATTACATTGAAATTTAATCTTTATATTATCAAGGGTTAATGAGTTCTCACCTATTTCTTTTCATTATAAGAAGTAAATTGGGGTTAAAATCCTTCAGCAGCTTTGTGTGCTCTTCAAATACCTTCTTTGGTGGGATGAATTCTAAATTGAATGGCTGCATTATCTTGCTGTTTAACAATCAAAATTTACTACTTTTGCAATTTTGTAAGTAAAATTTCAGGTACAGAGTAAAGGTGAGAGTGGGTTCACATAGGTTTAGGCAGTTAAGTCACTTGCAGCAGTCCCACAGCAGATGAAGAAAAGATTGGTCAAATACTCAAGAATCTTTTGCTTGAACTGAATAAGATAGAAGGTGTTATTTAAAGACTATTTAGCACACAAATTGCAGGAAATTTAAGCACAAAATAACACTCCTGGTGATACAAGTGATGCTTATTATTTCTAGAACTCACGAAAGAAGCAATTAAGCTGGGTAAGCAGTGTTTTGACTATACTGGTAGGAGGTGACCTGAATTGCTAGTTCAAGGGGACAGATGGAGAATTCATGACTCCGTGAAACGAAGTGGAAAGCGAAGAATCTGGAGCAATTGTCACTTTTAACTTCTTGGATGTGAACTCCGAATTGGATATCAGGCACAAACATGAGGACCCGATATAAATAAACACTTTTATGAAAAAATTATGAATAGCATCTCAAAATATACAGGGAAATAAACAAGGAAAGAATAAATCTGAATTTTCTTGATTTGTGAAAATTAAGAAATATGCATATGAATAGAAAACCATCGGTTCTCTGTACTGGTGTTTCTGAAAAAGATAAACTGTTGGAAACTCTGAAGCAAATGACTTGTAAGCTGCCAGCACTGGTGACATACGTGTCCCATCAACCTTAGAAAGGAGAAATCTATGGCCTTCGGGCAGGAACCAAGAGATTTGTGTGGACAGGGCAATACAGTGTGGGAAAAACGTGCTCTGGGTGTGTGTGTGTGTGTGTGTGTGTGCACAAGAGCACAAGGGAGGGTCAACCACAGCAACTTCAGAAGCCTAAAGCCAAGTTTTATGTAAGGGCTCCTGTGGAGGCTGAGTGGTAAAGAATCCTCCTGCCAATGCAGGAGACGCAGGTTCGATCCCTGGGTCGGGAAGATCCCCTGGAGAAGGAAATGGCACCCCACTCCAGTATTCTTGGAGAATCCCATGGACGGAGGAGCCTGGTGGGCTACAGTCCACGGGGTCGCAAAGAGTCGGACACGACTGAGCGACTTCACGTTCACTCTCACCCTTCATCTGACGCCACCGTCGTGAAATTCTTAATCTGACTGGGACAGGGCACCCCTCTTTCTATTTTGCACTGAGCCCTGAGACCCAGCAGCTCCTCTGGGCCCCTGGTTTCACGTTCTTTCTGCGGTTGACGCAGCACAGCCTTAGAGAGTCATTGGGCCCACCTGGTGCCAAGGCTCCTGGGGTGAGAGCCTCCCATCGTCTATGCCTCTGGCTCCTCACCCCTAAAGTGGGGCTGCTGACAGGTCCACGCCATAGCATGCCCCTGAACTAAAGTGCACCTGGCACCCATCGCAGCCTGGCATGAGGAAGGGTGTGTGCGTGTTAGCAGCTCTTGTTTACGTTTCATTGTTTTATTGGTTTACTGCAAAACTGGTAAGAGGAAAAAAATCCAGTCCAGACTGCCAACCACCTTGTCTAAGAAACACTCAATCCAGCCCCGCCGCTCGTGTGAAAGTGACACAGCAAACCCGTCATGGACTCAAGGTCACTTTGTACACTCTCAGTGAAATAACTAACGTGACCAGTTGGTGATAAACATTCAGATAAATCACACACACACATACACAACACTACTATTTAAGGCTGTGAGAGGACTTAAAATTAGTTGTATCTTTGGAATATAGACAGGGGTTTGGAGTGTTCAAAATAAATACTAACCATTAAAGATAAAGGACTTCCCTGGTGGCTCAGAGGTTAAAGCGTCTGCCTCCAATGCGGGAGACCTGGGTTCCATCCCTGGGTCAGGAAGATCCCCTGGAGAAGGAAATGGCAACCCACTCCAGTATTCTTGCTTGGAGAATCTCCTGGACTGAGGAGCCTGGTGGGCTGCAGTCCATGGGGTCACAAAGAGTCGGACACGACTGAGTGACTTTACTTACTAAAGATAAACTCTTTATCCAATTATGAGCAAACCTGAATGTAAGAAGGCCTGGGGGGTTTGGAAGCCTGGAGGTTTGGAGGAAGAGGAAGGGGACAGTGGGTAATGGCAGGAGAACAGGAAAAGCACCACGAGCAAAGGCACGTGGTGGTGTGGAGACAAAATCGCCACAGATATCCTTCAGCAGCGATAGTTTTGTTCAGGGAATCCATGGACCCATAATCCCATCAAGCATCCCCACGGGAGTAATCTAGGTTGCCCCCATTTCCTTCCGCTCTCAGTTCCAAAGAGAAAGCATTCCACGGAGATAACTATGCTTTTGAAACAGTGAAAGTGTAAATTCAAAGTCCTTCCACATCCCCCTGCAAATGAATAAGGTGTGTATGAGAAAAATCCCACACCCATAGTGAATACATAAGAAAAGGCCACTTTTTGCTCATGTTTGAAGGACAAAGCTCGTTTAGAGTCTACCTGTTTTAAACGCAGTCATCGTCAAGGTGCTGTTCAGGAAAACTCATATGGTTATTGCAAACCCTGTGAACAGATACGTAGGGGACTGTGAGCCTAACTATGATACAAGAGTTTTTAAAACTTGAACTAATGTAAATCATAACATTAGCCAGTTTGCACACCCCTAATGTCATCCTTCCCTGGCAGAGAATAGCAAAACAGACAACCCGCCTATGGAAACGCGGCATGTAATGAAACTGGAGGAGGGTCATGGGTCCCCGGGGTGACAGGTGTTATTAAAATTTGAAAGGACATTATTGTTACAGTTGGGCAGGGAATTTCGAATATTGGCATTGCAGGCCATTAAGGCCATCTGTCTTGTGCAATGTGCCTGGTGATATTAAAGAACACAGGAATGAGCTGCTATAATTTGAAATAAGGCACACTACTTAAACCACGTATCTTAAAACACACACGTTCTCAATAGGATGCCATTTCTGAGTCTCTAACACTGATGCTGCCTGTACACAGAGTCAGCTTGTTTTCCTCCTCTCTGTTTTCATCTTCCCAATATATTTTAAGTGGAGGTTTCACGGCTAGAGAGAGGAATGCAAATTCCTCATACTGAGTTGGGATCTATCATTTGCCTGCAATTAGATGACTCGCATAATACTGTGCTCTTGGGAAAACATTCCCTGAAGAATGTCTTCACTATTTTTTCCACTACACAAAAAATATGGGGCTAGAGCAGTCTTGTAGACAGCCTTCCTTGAAAATGTCTGCTAAGTAAATTCTCTTCTGCCTCCGACGTTCACATTTCTGGATCCTCTCAAATGTTATCACATCTTTATGCCTCTGAGGGTTTATGCCTCTGAATGTCTGTCATAGAGTTCGCTTCTGTCTGCTTAGAATCCTCTGGCTTCACTGGTATGACAGATGGAAGGATTATAAGACCTCGGGGTACAATGATTCCTTGGTTACAGCCGAAGTCACCCTGAATTTGCCTGCTCGTCGATTCAAATCTCTATCTGTTTTGCAGTCTAACAGGTCTTTCCCAGCCCTCCAGCCTGTGACCTTTCAAGTATTTGCCCTCCTGATTGATTCCGATCCGAATTGCTGGTCTCTGGATCTGTGAACTCACATTATTCAGGCTAAAAGTTACCTTGTTACTTCCCATATGTTTAACTTGCCTTGTTCTATTTTAGATATTAGATTCCTCTCCTTGGTGATGCTTACAACACTTACCAAATTGGGACAGTTTAGAAATAACAAAGTAATTGCTGTTTGTCCTCATTTCCCCAGCCAAAAATAAAGATGCGCAATAAGCTCAGCACAGCGTTAACCCCCGTGGGCCTTCAATAGCAACATGTCTTGAAGTCAGTACACTATAATTTAGTTGAATTTGTCAGTGTTTGCTTCTTTCATAGTACATAATTGTGAAATAATTTCAGTTCTTTGTCTCCTTACAGAGAATGAGGTAGCTTTGAAAAGAAGAATTTTGTTTTCAACTTAGAAGGTATTTTGCACCACATTCTTGAGAAATAGTGAAGCCTGGTGGCTCAGCAGTGAAGAATCTACATCTCACGCATTGCAAGCAAAGGAATGAGGGTTCGATCCCTGGGTCGGGAAGATCCCCTGGAGGAGGCCATGGCAACCCACTCCAGTATTCTTGCCTGGAGAATCCCACGGACGGAGGAGCCTGGCAGGCTACAGTCCACGGGGTCACAAAGAGTGGGACATGACTGAGCACTCACACATACATTCATATGAAGCTTCAGTTCATACAGATTCCCCTGTAAATTAAGAAAGAGTTTAGGAGAAAACTCTCGTGCCACAAAGGACCCAGTCTGACGGGCCTTTGTGTTCACTTGTAATGTTTCACTAAGAAAACAGGAGCTGAGGAGGCCCGTGACTAAGGCAAACGTCCATGGTGTCTATAAAGAGCCCTCCAGGATTTCTGTTCTGAGCTGCTCCACACTAAGCCTGACAGGCTAGGGTGTGTCCAGGGGAGCGGCTCCAGCTGCGGGGGTACTGCAAAAGGGGGCTTTTTGAGGAAAGCTGAACGAAAGGAGCATGGTTAGCTTGAAAGTGAACGCTGAGAGAAGCGTCATAACTGCCTTATGTGTGCTAGCGTGTCATCTTTATGCAAGGCATGATGCTTAATTGTGTTATTTCAGGGGACAGAAGAGGAAGCGACAGGACTGCCAGAAATAGTGGGGAGGCTTTCTAATAACTAAAGATAAGGAAACTGGAATGGACGTCCTTGGAAAGGCTTGATTCTCTGTCGGGAAAAATCGTGCAAAGGCTGCAGAAGGTTAGGATTTGTTAATAAGAAAAAGAGCTTACAGACAGTTTCTAACGAGAACAGCCACTCTCGACTCCTTCCGCTGTGACAGTTTCCTCTGTGTCCGGGTCATGGGAGTGGCAGCAGCTGGTGATATCTCTGAGTTGTTGCAGCACAGAGAGGCCCTGTAACTGATGAGCCACCCAGCCAGCACGGTCTTAGCTCAATCCGCATGCAAATACAAACAATGGTGATCAGACATGGCAAAGCTTGATGAGGACCATCTCAACGCATTTGCTCTGAATCTATATTTCTTCACTTACTGGTCCTTGCCGCCACGTCTACAGCCTGGAATCAGTTATAGACAGTACACAGTGAGCACGGTTGTGCGCCAATACAGCCTCAGCTATGGCCATTGACATTTGAACTTCATGCAAACTTCATGTATTATCAATTCTTCTTCTTTTGATATTTGCCAACCATTCAAGACTGTAGCAATCTGCTAATAGCTTACAGGCCATCCAAAAAAAATTGGGATTTGGCTTGTAGGCTGTAGTTTGATCTAGCATGCTCTAAAAACTAGTGCCTTACTTAGAAACGATTCGGGGATATATGGCCACTCTGAGTAATCAGAGATAACTGTAGTGATTGTGATCTTTATTGTGTATGCTGGTGGAAAGGAAATTTTTATTTTCTTTGTTTTAGAGATTTTAATGTGAACCATATTTGAAGTCTTTATTGAATCTGTTATAGTACTTGCTTCTGTTTCCTGTTTTGGTTTTGTGGCCGAGAAGCATGTGGGATCTTAGTCCCCTGATTAGGGATCAAACCTGCACCCCCTGCAATGGAAGGCGAAGTCTTAACCACTGGACTGCCAGGGAAATCACTGGAAAGGTGATTTTTCAAAAAGTATGCGCAGAGCTTACAGAAAAGTGCCGTGACTGGTTGCTGTCATTGCTGTGCAATAGCCAAGTCTCGTCTATAATATAAGCTCTAGCATCTCTCTCACAGCTTATTGTCTGAGACACAACTGCACTGACTCCTGGAGACAGGTGGGTTGAGCACAAACGCCTGTGGGACGCAGTTAGGATAGTTTCATCTGAGAGAATGGAAGCTTCAAATTTCAAAGTCCAACTTAACTGGAGGAGTGGACCATACCTACATGACAGCAAAGAAGCGTGTGATCACTTTTGATCCGACAGAAAATCTGAGAATAGCTTACCAATCTTGTTTAAATAGAATCTACTGAAGGTACTCTAATAATGGCACAATTCAGTGTAGACACTGTGTTTATTTCCCTGACATTGGCATGATCCATGAAGGACGATGGTGACTCTCACTTATTCGCTACTGTTTAGAATTAGGTAATGGAAAGTGACAAGGTTATCTAAACACAAATTCAATGTAGGCTTAATCTCATTCTTTTGTAATAGAAATTTCAGCCAGGAGCCGATCTGCTCTGAATGATGCCTTTCTCTAGGGCTGTGGCTTCTACTCCAATCTGTGATTCAGATATCAAAGAAATGGAAATTAACAACCAACTCCAGTATTCTTGCCTGGGGAGTTCCATGGCCAGAGGAGCCTGGTGGGCTACAGTCCATAAGGTTGCAAAGAGTCAGACATGACTAAAATGACTTAGCAGGTACATCTATAATAACACATACTATGTTTATAAAATAAAATGCCATAGATGAAAATAATGCAGAAACTTGGGGAAACTATAGAGCAGCTAGCATTTCCAAGCCGTCTAGAGAAACTTGAGATATATTAATCATTGAAAGCCAAACAGAACCAGTGGTTCCTCTGCTGACAAATCAGTGGAGTTCATCCGAGCTTCAGGATGGGCGTGAGAACTGAACCCATTCACAGACAGTTTATTCAAGGGCAATTTAGACCCGAGCCAAAATAATTCTATCTCAAAAGATTCTGGTCTTCCGTACCCATGGCAGAAGTTCAAGTTGGGCAATATCCGATTTCCAACCACAAAATAGCCTGGTCGAGATAGATGCTTATTAGTTTCATCTCGAATGCTTACATTCTTAGCTTTTCTAAATTCTCACTAGTATCTGTTGACATTATTTACCAATTTTCTTCCTCTTATTACAGTCTTAAATTGCATGCTTCTGTCTTACTTTAAAACAAAAGACATAAACATGCTTTCCTAATAAATCAAATATGGGCATTTCTTTGTTTTAAGATGATTCACAATGCAATGATCGAGAAGTGGATGATGAATAAGGCAAAATGGGAGCATGATTCCAGGAGCAAATTCTTACTAAAAAAAAGATAACTTATTCATTCTTTGAACCTGCAATTTATTTCAATTTTAAGATTTACCCTAGGGAAATTATCAGATTTTTCTTACTAGAATAGATGTTGAAGCATGACTCATCAAGGGAAAATTGGAAATAATTTAAGTAACTAATGCTTTGAGTGAGCTTCTTCAATGTGAACATCTCTTTAAGAAAAACCTAACTAGTATTTTGTTGTTCCTGAAATGAGCCATTAAGCCCATCAAGGCATCTGGCTATTTCATGCTTCACTAAATTAAACCAATGTAGGCTCTTCTGCTTCTACAAGTGTAGAAATGCTGGGTAGCTGTTAGAAGGGCAATCAAATTAAAATGGAAAATCCTGTACAAAAAGAAAAGAGTGCAGTCAAGTTATGGGAAAAACTCAGTAGGGAAAAAGTCCTCATACCAAAATCAAAGAATGCTTTGTAGGATGCCATATTCAATTGAATATACTCAGTTGAAATCACTTTTTAAAAACATTCTGCATATTTTTATTCAAGGCAATTTGCAAGAATAAGATTTCATTTGATGGGAAATAGAATAACACCTCAGATGAAAACCTTTATTTTTTTTTTCTGATTAATTTCCATTCAATAGAACATGTATTGTTTTGGACACAGCCCTGAGCTGCGGCAAAGACTTTAAGGTTCGAGGAGTTTGCTTGGATTGTGTTCAAGGGGCTTTGTGCCCACATCAGAGAACCTGATTATATGGTTGCTTTTCATGTCCTGGCATCTGTCACAGAAAGCTTTTCTTTCATATAAATTCTATTTACTGAAATTATCTTGTAAACCACTTATTTGCAATGTTATGGGAGAGAGGAATACATTTCATGGAATCCAGTAAATCATGAAATTCCAGTAAGACTGGGGAACTTTTCCAGACTGCATGTCTGATTCCTTGCAACCCTGTGGACTGCAGCACGCCAGGCTTCCCATTCGTCACCATCTCCCGGAGCTTGCTCAAACTCATATCCACTGAGTCAGTGATGCCATCCAACCATCCCATCCTCTGTTTTCCCCTTCTCCTGGCTTCAATTTTCCCCAGCATCAGGGTCTTTTTCAGTGAGTCGGCTCTTCCCATTAAGTGGCAGAGTATTGGAGCTTCAGCTTCCACATCAATCCTTCCAATGAATATTCAGGACTTACTTCCTTTAGGATTGACTGGTTTGATCTCCTTGCAGTCCAAGCGACTGTCAAGAGTCTTCTCCAGCACCACAGTTCGAAAACATCACTTCTTTGGTGCTCAAAGGAAAAAGAGTAGCAAAATCTAGAGAAAACTGTATTTTTAAAAGGAGGTGGTAAAGTGCCAGATGCTACCCAGACAACAGAAAAGAATCCATTGAATTTAGCAACAAGGCAGTCACTGCAGGATTCAGGGAATGATGAAGGCCAAAGCTAGAGAGCATGAATCTTCTTTACTAGTCTTTCTCCAGCACCTGGAAGATGGTAGAAAATCATCAAGAGGTTTGTGGAATTAATAAATAAATATATTGACAAATTAATTTGAACGGAGGAAGAGATTAAGAGAGATTCACTTATTTGACAAAAAGTACTGAGATGATCTCTATGCAGCCTGATCTACTATAGATGTTGCTGTTAAAACAGTGAACAAAACAGAAACGTCTTCCTCCTCTCAGGGAACAGCGCTATAGTTGTATGGAGCTCCAGGATGAATAAATAAGCGGTGAACAACAACAACAAACTTTCCAGCCGCTTCTCAGCCTCCTTTGCTGTTTTCTCTCTTCTCCCTCATCTCTGCAGCTGGTGATCCTGAGACTTGGCTCAAATCCTTCAGTTTTTCTTCTGAATGCTTTATCTGGGCAATTGTACACACCTTCATTTAAAAATATATATATTATTTACATGTTGATGGCATCTAAATTTCTGAACTCAACTAAAATCTGTCCTTATTCTCTTAACTATTTCCAGTTCCCAGAACAAAGTCCGGCACATGGTAGGCTCTTAAATTTGTGGACTCATCTGTTCGATGGTTCTCTTCCCTGAGCTTCAGGATCAAAGCTCCTGTAAGCATCTCTGCTTGAATATCCCATAAAACAGGCTCCATAGAAAACCCAACACTTCCTCCACCGAACTCCCAGCTTCCATGCTGCTTCCTCATTGAGTGCAGTTGCCATCAACATGGTTGTCCACACGAGTTCAGTTCAGTTCAGTCGCTCAGTCGTGTCCGACTCCTTGCGACCCCATGGACTGCAGCATGCCAGGCCTCCCTGTCCATCGCCAAGTCCACACTAGACTTCCACACCATTCTTGACTTCTTTGCCTCAGCCCTCTACATCCAACTGGCCACTGAGTCCTCTTGTTTTATCATTTAATAGTCTTTCAATCGACACGAAGCAGAAATGTCAGCTTCATCTTCAGTGAAAAGAGGAGATCCTTCAATCACCCAACCCCTCCCCTCTCCAAAAGCAGAGTGTTGCCCAAGAGATTTCAGGGGGAATGCAAACTTCCTGCTCTGTATGTACATACTGAGGCCATTTCCTGGGGTGGCGCAGTGATAAAGAACCCGCCTGCCAATGCAGGAGATGCAAAAGAAGCGGGTTTGATCCCCGGTCAGGAAGATCCCCTGGAGTAAGAAGTGGCAACCGACTCCAGTAGTCTTGCCTGGAAAGTCCCATGGACAGAGGAACCTGGCGGGCTCCAGACTATGTGTCACAAAGAGTCCAGCACGACTGAGCACGCACGAGTATACGTACTGAAATGACCAGCACTCTTTTTGCATCCACCAACCAGAGGTTTTTAAGTGATTACACTAACTTTGAATTAGGAAATACTGAAAGTATGATCAGAACCAGCAAATCATATATATCCCCAAAAGGCTATTTGAATGCAACTATTATTAAATCTTAGAAAATATATACAGCTGCAAATATATTTCTACAATCAGAATTACCTTTAAAAGCACTAGCCATCCATTTATTTTTAAGTGAATAGAAATTCATTTTACTTAATAGCTCTAAAAGTGAAAAGATACAAGGGACAAAATAGGAGTGTTGATTTCCTATTGATTTTCCACGGATACAAATAAAACTAAATACTATTGTGTTTGGGGATAAGAGTTCTTTTTAAAATAATGGGTGGAAAATATCTCAAAACAACACAATTTTCAGTAATACTAGCTTCAAACTCAAGAAAAATAGGGGCAAACGTAAGGTGATTTTTCACAAGCCTGAACAACATGTAAACCACACAAAAAGCCTTTTAGATGAATCAGAAAAAAAGAAAAAAGAGTTCACAGAGAAAAGTAGAGTACGGGTCAAAATTTTCAGTAATATAGGGAATGTGTACAGCAGTTTTTTACAAGATGACTTCAGGATGTATTTAAATGAAACATGGCACGCAAACAATTAAAGTTTTTAGCTTGTCCAAATTAGACAGCATTGGTGAAGGTGAAGTCGCTCAGTCGTGTCCGACTCTTTGCGACCCCGTGGACTGTAACCTACCAGGCTCCCCTGTCCATGGGATTCTCCAGGCAAGAGTACTGGAGTGGTTGCATTTCAGTAATACTAGCTTCAAACTCAAGAAAAATAGGGGCAAACGTAAGGTGATTTTTCACAAGCCTGAACAACATGTAAACCACACAAAAAGCCTTTTAGATGAATCAGAAAAAAAGAAAAAAGAGTTCACAGAGAAAAGTAGAGTACGGGTCAAAATTTTCAGTAATATAGGGAATGTGTACAGCAGTTTTTTACAAGATGACTTCAGGATGTATTTAAATGAAACATGGCACGCAAACAAAGTTTTTAGCTTGTCCAAATTAGACAGCATTGGTGAAGGTGAAGTCGCTCAGTCGTGTCCGACTCTTTGCGACCCCGTGGACTGTAACCTACCAGGCTCCTCCGTCCATGGGATTCTCCAGGCAAGAGTGCTGGAGTGGTTGCCATTTCCTTCTCCAGGGATCTTCCCGCCCAGGGATCGAACCCGGGTCTCCCGCACTGCAGGCAGACGCTTTAACCTCTGAGCCACCAGGGAACATTCACATACACTGGCCGAGCTGCTAAGATGTTCCACACACTTTTCTGGGCGCTGAGAACTGAGTGGTGACTGAGACATTTGCTCAAAATCTTCCTCTGCCTCCGAAGGCGGTCTGAGCCTGGTGCCCCGACCGGAAGTGACGGGAGGCCGGCCCCGCGCGTCACGCAGGGTTCCCGCGGCGTCCGCGACCTCAGCAGCATCGTTCCGGCTCTGCCGCAGCCCGGGCGTCGTCTGCCCAGCCTTAACAATAGTAAATGGCCCCCACTCCGGGGCTCTTGCCTGGAAAATCCCATGGATGGGCGAGCCTGGTGGGCTGCAGGCCACGGCGTCGCTGAGAGCTGGACAGGACCCAGCGGCTTCGCTCTGACTTCTCACTTTCCCGCACTGGGGAAGGAGGTGGCGACCCACGCCGGTGTCCTTGCCCGGAGATCCCGGGACGGGGAGCCGGGCCGCAGGCCACGCGGTCGCGCAGAGCCAGGCTCGGCTGAGCGGCGAGCACTCCATGCGCCCGCAGAAGGAGCAGAGGCCTCTGGCGTAAAGGAAGCCTTCTCACAGCGCCTGTAGGCTGGAAACGAGGAGGGGCTTTATGCCCCGAGAAGACTCGAGTCTTAAAGAACGACAGCACTCATCTTAAGCATTCCTCAAACCGATTAATCCCCATTGAACGGTCGCTTAGACACATTCTTTAGTGTTTGCTAGCTGATTATTATGCTTATAGTAAACTATCTTTCTAATCAGCTGATTTATTTTTCAAAATTTTACCGGAAATGGCTTTATTTTGCTTTCCGTTTAATTTTACACATCTTTTTTTAAAGGTCAAAATTTACTTTCCATTTACAATGCTGCAAAACGTTGCCTGTGCTCCCAGTGTAGCACAAGCATCCTTGGTCCACCTTCTACCTAGTAGTTTCCTTCTGCACCTCGCCTCCAACCCGGCCCTCTGGTGACCTCAAGCTGCTGCTTTATATCTCTTGAGTCTGCTGCCTCTCTGCTAGATTCGCTTGTTTGCTGTCATTTTCAGACTCCACGCACAAGCGATATTATAGGGTATTTCTCTTTCTCTAACATTTCACTAAGCGTGATGCCCTCCAAGTCCATCCATGTTGCTGCAAATGGCGAAATTCCATTCTTTTTGTAGCTGAGTAGTGTTCCAGCGTGTGTGTGTGAGTGTGTGTGCGCGCGTCACATATTTTTTATCCATTCATCTGCTGTGTCCACTGAGGGTGTTTCCATGTCTTGGTGACTGTAAACACGTCTGCTATAAACATTGGGGTGCATGTATCTTTTTAGATTAGCGTGGTTTTTTTTTTTTTTTTCAGATGTATACTCAGGAGTGGAATTGCTGAATCATGTGGTGGTTCTAGTTTTCGTCTTTTGAGAACCCTCCATACTGTTTTCCTCAGTGGCTGCACCAATTTACATTCCCACAATGATCTTCAGTTCAGTTCAGTTCAGTTCAGTCGCTCAGTCGTGTCCGACTCTTTGCGACCCCATGAATCGCAGCACGCCAGGCCTCCCTGTCCATCACCAACTCCCGGAGTTCACTCAGACTCACATCCATCGAGTCCGTGATGCCATCCAGCCATCTCATCCTCGGTCGTCCCCTTCTCCTCCTGCCCCCAGTCCCTCCCAGCATCAGGGTCTTTTCCAATGAGTCAACTCTTCGCATGAGGTGGCCAAAGTACTGGAGCTTCAGCTTCAGCATCATTCCTTCCAAAGAAATCCCAGGCCTGATCTCCTTCAGAATGGACTGGTTGGATCTCCTTGCAGTCCAAGGGGCTTTCAAGAGTCTCCTCCAACACCACAGTTCAAAAGCATCAATTCTTCTGCGCTCAGCCTTCTTCACAGTCCAACTCTCACATCCATACATGACCACAGGAAAAACCATAGCCTTGACTAGACGGACCTTAGTCGGCAAAGTAATGTCTCTGCTTTTGAATATACTGTCTAGGTTGGTCATAACTTTTCTTCCAAGGAGTAAGCGCCTTTTAATTTCATGGCTGCAGTCACCATCTGCAGTGATTTTGGAGCCCAAAAAAACAAAGTCTGACACTGTTTCTACTGTTTCCCCATCTATTTCCCATGAAGTGATGGG
>SJXQ01010019.1:611456-636919 GCA_006408695.1 Aepyceros melampus | reverse complement strand
CTTTTGGACTCTGTGGGAGAGGGAGAGGGTGGGATGATTTGGGAGAGTGGCAGTGTAACATGTATGATATCATAAGTGAAACGAATCGCCGGTCTAGGTTTGATGCAGGATGCAGGATGCTTGGGACTGATGCACGGGGATAATCCAGAGAGATGGTGTGGGGCAGGAGTGGGGAGGTGGGGGTTGGGAGTGGGAGTTCATGTACACTTGTGGCTGATTCATGTCAATGTATAGCAAAACGAATACAGTATTGTAAAGCAAAACAAACTAAAAAATAAAAATTAATTATAATTTTAAAAAATAAAATTAAAGTTAAAAATTAAAAAAAAAAAAGAAACACAAGTCTTAAATGAAACATTAAATGAGATGCATCTCATTGATATCTTCAGGACATTACATCCAAATGCAGAAGAATTACAAACAAAGGTCCATCTAGTCAAAGCTATGGTTTTTCCAGTAGTCATGTATGGTTGTTAGAGTTGGACTATAAAGAAAGCTGAGCACTGAAGAATTGATGCTTTTGAACTGTGGTGTTGGAAAAGACTCTTGAGAGTCCCTTGGACTGCAAGGAGATCCAACCAGATGATCTTGGAAGGAAATCAGTCCTAAATAGTCACTGAAAGGACTGATGCTGAAGCTGAAACTCCAGTAATTAGGCCACCTGATGCGAAGAACCGACTCACTGGAAAAGACCCCGATGCTGGAAAAGATTGAAGGTGGGAGAAGGGGACGACAGAGGATGAGATGGTTGGATGGCATTACCGATGTGATGGATGTGAGTTTGAGGAGGCTCTGGGAGCTGGTGATGGACAGGGAAGCCTGGCGTGCTGTAGTCCACAGGGTCACAAAGAGTTGGACATGACTGAGTGATGGAACTGAACTGAACTTCTTCTCAAGTGCACATGGAACATTCTCCAGGATAGACCACATCTTGGGTCACAAATCTAACATCAGTAAATTTAAGAAAACCAAAATCATATCAAGCATCTTCTCTGCCCATAATGCTATGAGACTAGATATCATTACAAGAAAAAAACTGTAAGAAACACAAACACATAGAGATTAAACAACACATCTCTAAAAAAACCAAAAGATTACTGAAGAAATCAAAAGAGAAATAAAAAAATTTCTAGAAACAAATGATAATGAAAACACGACAACTCAAAACCTATGGAATGCAGCAAAAGCCATTTTAAGAAGGAAGTTTAAAGTGATACAATCTTACCTTAAGAAACAAGAAAAACATCAAATAGATGACCTAACTTACACATAAAACAACTGGAGAAAGAAGAACCAAAAAACCCCCAAAATTAGTAGAAGCAAAGAAATCATAAAGATACGAGCAGAAATAAATGAAAAAGAAATGAAAGAAAAAATAGTAAAGATTAATAAAACTAAAAGCTGGTTTTTTGAGAAGATAAACAAAATTGACCAACCTTTAGTCAGGCTCATCAAGAAAAAAAGAGAGAAGAATCAAATCAACAAAATTAGAAATGAAAAAGGAGTGGTTACAACAGACAATGCAGAAATACAAAGGATCATAACAGACTATTATGAACAATTATATGGCAATAAAATGGATAACCTGGAAGAAATGGACAGATTCTTAGAAAAGTTCAATCTTTCAAGACTGAACCAGGAAGAAATAGAAATTATGAACAACCCATTACAAGCACTGAAATTGAAGCTGTGATCAAAAATCTCCCAAAAAACAAAAGCCCAGAACCAGATGGCTTCACAGGAGAATTCTATCAAACATTTAGAGAAGAGCTAATGCCTATCCTTCTAAAACTCTTTCAATAAATTACAGAGGAAGGAACACTTCCAAACTTATTCTGCGAAGCCAGCATCACCCTCATACCAAAACCAGACAGACACAACACCAAAAAAAGAAAACTACAGGCCAATATCACTGATGAACATAGATGCAGAAATTCTCAAGCAAACAGAATTCAGCAACACATCAAAAAGCTCATACACCATGATCAAGTTGGGTTTATTCCAGGGATGCAAGGATTCTTCAATATACAAAAGTCAATCAATTGAAAGATAAAAACCATAGGATAATCTCAATAGATGCAAAAAAGCCTTTGATAAAACAGGACCCATTTATGATTCAGTCAGCTCAGTTCAGTTGCTTGCTCGTGTCCGACTCTTTGCCACCCCATGGACTGCAGCACACCAGGCCTCTCTGTCCATCACCAACTCCCGGAGCCTACTCAAATTCATGTCCATTGAGTGGGTGATGCCATCCAACCATCTCATCCTCTGTCATCCCCTTCTCCTCCTAACTTCAATCTTCCCCAGCATCAGGGTCTTTTCAAATGAGTCAGTTCTTCGGATCAAGTGGCCAAAGTATTGCAGTTTCAGCTTCAACATCAATCCTTCCAATGAATATTTAGGACTGATTTCCTTTAGGATGGACTGGTTGGATCTCCTTGCAGTCCAAGGGACTCTTAAGAATCTTCTTCAACACCACAGTTCAAAAGCATCAATTATGATTAAAACTCTTCAAAAATGGGCATAGAAGGAACCTACCTCAACATAGTAAAGGCCATATATAATAAGCCTGTAGCAAAGTTTATTCTCAATGGTGAAAAACTGAAAGCATTCCCCCTGAGATCAGGAACAAGACAAGGGTGTCCACTTTCACCACTATTATTCAACATAGTTCTAGAAGTCCTAGCTACAGCAATCAGAGAATAAAGAGAAATAAAAGGAATCCAGATCAGAAAAGAAGTATAGCTCTCACTGTTTGCAGATGACAAGATGCTGGACACAGAAAACTCTAAAGAGAGTATCAGAAAACTACTAAAGCTAATCAGTGAATTTAGCAAAGTTGCAGGTTACAAAATCAATACACAGAAATCATTTGCATTTCTATATACCAACAATGAAAAATCAGAAATAGAAATTAAGGAATCACCCTCATTCACCATTACAACAAAAAAGTTAAATATCTAGGAATAAGCTTACCTAAGGAGACAAAATAACTGTACACAGAAAATTATAAGACACTAATGAAAGAAATCAAAGATGACATAAACAGATGGAGAGATATTCCATTTCTTGGGTAGGAAGAGTCAACATTGTGAAAATGACTATACCACCAAACGCAATCTATAGATTTAATGCAATCTGTATCAAGTTACCAGTACCATTTTTCACAGTACTAGAAAAAAAACTTTCACAATTCATATGGAAACACAAAAGACCCCGAATAGCCAAAGCAGTCTTGAGAAAGAAGAATGCTGCTGGGGGAATCAAGCTTCCTGACTTCAGATTATACTACAAAGCTACAGTCATCAAGACAGTATGGTACTGGCACAAAAACAGAAATATAGACCAATGGCACAAGGTAGAAAACCCAGAAAGAAACCCATGCACCTATGGGTACCTTATTTTTGACAAAGGAGGCAAGAATATACAATGGGGCAAAGACAGCCTCTTCAATAAATGGTGGTGGGAAAACTGGACAGCTACATGCAAAAGAGTGAAATTAAAACACTTCCTAACACCAAACACAAAGATAAACTCAAAATGGATTAAAGACCAAAATGTAAGACAAGAAACTATAAAACTTTTAGAGAAAAACATAGTCAGAACACTCAAAGACATAAATCAAAGCAAGATCCTCTATGACTCACCTCTAAAAGCAAAAGTAAACAAGTGGGATCTAATTAAACTTAAAAGCTTTTGCACAGCAAAAGAAACTATAAGCAGAGTAAAACGACAACCCTCAGAATGGGAGAAAATAATAGCAAACAGAACAAAAAAAGGATCAATTTCCAAAATATACAAGCAGCTCATACAACTCAATACCAGAAAAACAATCCAATCACAAAGTGGGAAAAGACCTAAATAGACATTTTTCCAAAGACATACAGATGGCTAACAAACACATGAAAAGATGCTCAACATAGTTCATTATTAGAGAAATGCAAATCAAAATCACAATGAGATATTATTTCACAGGAGTCTGAATGGCCCTCATCAAAAAGGCTACAAACAATAAATGCTGGAGAGGGTGTGGAGAAAAGGGAAAGCTCTTGCACTGTTGGTGGGAATGTAAATTGATACAGCCACTAGAAGACGGTATGGAGATTCCTTAAAATACTAGGAATAAAACCAGAATAAAACCAACATATGACCCAGCAATCCCACTCCTAGGCATATACCCTGAGGAAACCAAAATTGAAACAGACACATGTATCCCACTGTTCATTGCAGCATTATTTACAATAGCTAGAACATGGAACAACCTAGATGTCCATTGACAGATGAATGGAAAAAGAAGTTGTGGTACATCTACACAATGGAATATTACTCAGCCATAAAAAGAATGCATTTGAGGCAGCTCTAATGAGGTGGATGAACCCAGAACCTATTATACAGAGTGAAGTGAGTCAGAAAAATATAGATTAGTGCACATATAATGTATTCTAATGCACATATATGCAATCTAGAAAAATGGTACTGAAGAATTTATTTACAGGGCAACAGTGGAGAAACAGACATAGAGAATAGACATATGTACCTGGGAAGAGGGGAGAAGAGGATGAGATGTATGGAAAGAGTAACATGGAAACTCACCTTACCGTAGGTAAAATATAGAGCCAACGGGAATTGCTGTATGGCTCAGGAAACTCAAACAGGGGCTCTGTATCAACCCAGAGGGGTAGGATGGGGAGGGAGGTGGACGGGAGGTTCAAAAGGGAGGCGATATATGTATACCTATGGCTGATTCATGTTGAGGTTTGACAGAAAACAGCAAAACTCTGTAATTATCCTTCAATAAAAAATAAATTAAAAAAAAATGTTACCGGCACATAGCAGGCAGTCAAATTACAAGCATTGTTATTGTTGGCTGTCATGAGCCAGGGATCACAATGGTCCAATAAACAGGGCAGAGTGGCAAAGAACATGGTATAGAAAGAACTTAGAGGGGCTTGTGCACTTGGCCTTCACAGTGAGATCCCAGTCAGCAGCGCACCAGGAAAAACCAAATCAAAAGCTAACAACGGAGTTGCCATGATTCAGAAATCCTACTCTTGGGCATACATCCCAACAAAATTGTAATTAAAAAAGATACATGCACTTCTATGTTATGTCATAGCAGCAGTATTTTACAATAGCTAAGATATAAAAGGACATTGTACAGAAAATAGGAATCAAGACCATCCCCAAGAAAAAGAAATGCAAAAAAGCAAAATGGCTGTCTGAGGAGGCCTTACAAATAGCTGTGAAAAGAAGGGAAGCGAAAAGCAAAGAAGAGGAAGAAAGATATAAGCATCTGAATGCAGAGTTCCAAAGAATAGCAAGGAGAGATAAGAAAGCCTTCCTCAGCAATCAATGCAAAGATATAGAGGAAAACAACAGAATGGGAAAGACTAGAGATCTCTTCAAGAAAATTAGAGATACCAAGGGAACATTTCATGCAAAGATGGGCTCAATAAAGGACAGAAATACTAAGGACCTAACAGAAGCAGAAGACATTAAGAAGAGGTGGCAAGAATACCCAGAAGAACTGTACAAAAAAGAACTGCATGCAGGTCAGGAAGCAACAGTTAGAATTGGACATGGAACAACAGACTGGTTCCCAATAGGAAAAGGAGTAAGTCAAGGTTGGATATTGTCACCCTGCTTATTGAATTTATATGCAGAGTACATCATGAGAAACGCTGGGCTGGATGAAGCACAAGCTGGAATCAAGAATGCCAGGAGAAATATCAATAACCTCAGATATGCAGATGATACCACCCTTATGACAGAAAGTGAAGAAGAACTAAAGAGCTTCTTGATGAAAGTGATAGAGGAGAGTGAAAAAGTTGGCTTCAAGCTCAACACTCAGAAAAAGATCATGGCATCTGGTCCCATCACTTCATGGGAAATAGATGGGGAAACAGTGGAAGCAGTGGCTGACTTTTTTTGAGGGGGCTTCAAAATCACTGCAGATGGTGATTGCAGTCATGAAATTAAAAGACATTTACTCCTTGGAAGGAAAGTTATGACCAACATAGACAGCATATTAAAAAGCAGAGACATTCCTTTGCCAACAAAGTTCCATCTAGTCAAGGCTATGGTTTTTCCAGTGGTCGTGTATGGATGTGAGAGTTGGACTGTGAAGAAAGCGAGCCCTGAAGAATTGATGCTTTTGAACTGTGGTATTGAAGAAGACTTGAGAGTCCCTTGGACTGCAAGGATATCCAACCAGTCCATCCTAAAGGAAATCAGTCCTGAATATTCACTGGAAGGACTGATGCTGAAGCTGAAACTCCAATACTTTGGCCACCTGACGTGAAGAACCGACTCATTTGAAAAGACCCTGATGCTGGGAAAGATTGAGGGCAGGAGGAGAGGAGGACGACAGAGGATAAGATGGTTGGATGGCATCACCAACTCGATGGATGATGGACAGGGAGGCCTGGTGTGCTGCGGTTCATGGGGTCGCAGAGTCGGACACGACTGAGCAACTGAACTGAACTGAAGACATAAAAACAACTCAAATATTCATCAATAAATGAATGGAAAAAGAAGAGGTGGTGTTGGGACTTTCCTGGTGATGCAGTGGCTAAGACTCTGCACTCCCAATGCACAGGGCCTGGGTTTGATCTCTGGTGGGGAAACTAAGATAACATATGTCTCAACATGTGTTCACATGCTACAACTAAGACCCAGTACAGCCAAGTAAGTAAAAATACACATTAAAAAAAAAATATGTGGTGTATGTGTACAATGGATTACTAACCATAAAAAGAATGAAATAATGCCATTTTCAGCAACATGAATAGACATAGATTAATGTACTAAGCGAAGTAAGAAAGAGAAAAACAAATACCATATCATATCACTTATATGTGGAATCTAAAATAAAGCATAAATGAACATATATATAAAACAGAAATAGATTTCCAGGCATAGGAAACAGTTTGCAGTTGCCAAGGGGGAAGCAATGTTGAGGAAACATGGATTCGAAGTTTGGGACCAGCAGATACAAACTATATAGGATGGATAAATGACAAGATCCTAATATATAGCTCAGGGAACTATATTCAATATCCTGTGATAAATCATAATGGAAAAGAATATGAATTAGAATATATATATGTACAAGAATCACTTTGCTGTAGAACAGATATTAACATAAATCAATTTACTTCAATAGAATTTTTTAAAAATCAGATTATAACAATGTGTCCAGCGTAATGAGAGGACGGGTGGACTCCCTAAGGTTTCAACAAAACAATCTTTGGATTTCAAGTTTGATTTCGCACAGGTCTTCTGAGAAGGAAACAATATGCCAAGTAGTTGGCTTGAGTCAGGTCTCCTTCTCAGTTATATTTCCCAATGTAAATTATTAAATTGACACGCAGCTATCACTTCAATCGTGAGTGAGTTGGTCTAACTTTCCCAGAGTGGTCAACTCAGGGCGTGTTACTAGTTTGACAGACTCGCCATAATACCGCAGACTGGGTGGCTTAGACAGCAGAAATGCATTTTGTCACAGCTCTAGAGGTCAGAAGTCCAAGATCAAAGTGTCAGCATGTTTGGTTTCTCCTGAAGCCTCTCTCCTTGGCTTGCAGGTGGTGGACCTCTGTCTTCATATGGTCTTTCCTCTGCGTGCACACATCTGCTATCCAAATTTTTCCGTGTCCAAATTTCCTCAAAAGAAATTTTGAAAATAAAAAATATAAGGACATTGGTCAGATTGGATGAGGGCCTAATGTAAACACCCATTTTAACTTAATCGCCTCTTCAAAGGCTCCATCTCCAAATACAATCACGTCCTGAGATAATGGGTGTGATGGTTTTAATATATGAATTTGGGGTGGGGTGAGGGGCAGACACAAAAGGGCATATGGATAAAGTTTAAGTTTGGGGCCTATGAAGATAAAGGACAAGACTCTGAGCCACAGTGACCAATGATGGAAATGCCTCAATTAATCCCACCTTATGTATCAGGCATACTTCTGGCAGTTCATCCATGAAGACAACGTAAGGAACATGTATTTTCCCTAACTCCACTCTGAGCTTGCATGTTCTTTTAAAATACTTCAGATTTCTTCATCTTTAGCAGTTAAAATAGTGTATATTCCAACCTGGCAAGAAACTACATAAATCCTAACTAGTGCATTCATTCATCCTATATCCATTTTCCTTATCTTATAAATTCATTTAATTCAATTTTAGTGTACTGGACTTAGTGGATCCAAAATCAAAAT
Organism: Aepyceros melampus; assembly: GCA_006408695.1. Taxonomy (NCBI): domain Eukaryota; kingdom Metazoa; phylum Chordata; class Mammalia; order Artiodactyla; family Bovidae; genus Aepyceros; species Aepyceros melampus. Next base: position 628,697 of record SJXQ01010019.1, on the reverse strand, counting down.
CAGAAATAACAGACAAAATTCTTGTTCTTCTTTTAAAATAATTATCAATTATTTAAGATTGTATATGTTTCTGTCCAGGGGTATCTAAGTACTGAGTAACAATATATATATATATATCAAAAAGACTTTTAAGTGAAAGTCTGCAATGAAAAGTACTCAGTGGCCAGTGAGAAGAAGGGACAGAAAGGAGTGTACATTTACCATTCGCTAACTAATTTTAGTGATGAACCAGATTAGTAATGATTAGATTCTTTTAATGGGAAATGTTGGGGAGGGATAACTAAACATGAAATCCTGGAAGTTGAGACAGGAAAAGTCCTCATACTGATCCTAAGACAGAGGCTGATTGTAAGGTTATCAGCAGCTGCTACATCACATTTTGCAGATTCTAACAATTCCCCTAGACAGCACATTAAAAAGCAGAAACATTACTTTGCCAACAAAGGTCTGTCAAGGTTATGGCTTTCCCAGTGGTCATGTATGGATGTGAGAGTTGGACTATAAAGAAAGCTGAGCACCGAAGAATTGATGCTTTTGAACTGTGGTATTGAAGAAGACTTGAGAGTCCCTTGGACTGCAAGGATATCCAACCAGTCCATCCTAAAGGAAATCAGTCCTGAATATTCACTGGAAGGACTGATGCTGAAGCTGAAACTCCAATACTTTGGCCACCTGACGTGAAGAACCGACTCATTTGAAAAGACCCTGATGCTGGAAAAGATTGAAGGAAGGAGGAGAAGGGTACGACAGAGGATGAGATGGCTGGATGGCATCACTGACTCAATGTAGTTGGACTATAAAGAAAGCTGAGCACCGAAGAATTGATGCTTTTGAACTGTGGTATTGAAGAAGACTTGAGAGTCCCTTGGACTGCAAGGATATCCAACCAGTCCATCCTAAAGGAAATCAGTCCTGAATATTCACTGGAAGGACTGATGCTGAAGCTGAAACTCCAATACTTTGGCCACCTGACGTGAAGAACCGACTCATTTGAAAAGACCCTGATGCTGGAAAAGATTGAAGGAAGGAGGAGAAGGGTACGACAGAGGATGAGATGGCTGGATGGCATCACTGACTCAATGGACATGAGTTTGAGTAAACTCCAGGGGTTGGTGATGGACAGAGAGGCCTGGCGTGCTGCAGTCCACAGGGTCACAAAGTGTCGGACACGACTGAGCAACTGAACTGAACTGAACAGTTCCTCTAAACTATTTGAGGAGAAGTCAAATGGCAAACTGACAACAATGAAATCTATTTTATAGTACTTCAATCGCAGACAAGCATATGCTTACCTGAATCAGTATCAATACTATGGAATTTGTTTTATTTGATATAAACATTGAAGTTCTGAAAGTAAATGCGCTAAATCATGGTTTTTAAATTAAAGACTTATACTTAAAATTTCAGAACTTATACAATATATTTTTATTAAAGTAGAACATATGTGCATATATTTAAATTAAGTATAACTTAGCTGTCTTAAATATCTGCAACAGAGGTTGAAACAGAGAAGCAGTAACATTTGTTCAACACTCCATATCTACTAATGTCAACTGGCTCAAATCCTTCTCAGAAGTAGACAGGTTATAAATAATAAAAGAACTCATGCACAAGTCATTCAAGACACTACGAATGACACTCAAACACATCTTTTTATTATATACTAAATTTAAAAATACAAATCTTATTAAAAATGCTTATGAAACATTGTATACATAAGTACTGTCAAATACTATCAGATTATGACATTATGTACATTTGCTAAGGTTAATTAGAAACAGAACAACATTCATAATTTTGCTGATAACGAATTTCAGAAGTCAAATATTTTAATTAACATTTGGCAACTCTGAAGTAGTGATCTGCACAGGAAGATGTCTGCAGAGGTAAAACAGTGAGAAAACAAACGGAAAAATGCAGATATTCCTGCCCTAAGTGTTAATTAAGTAGCTCTCTTCTTCATCCTCTGAAGTCTCAAAATAACAGAAATTAAAGTGCATAAGACCACAAGGAATACCTGATTTGGTTGTACCTAATACATACTATTGCCAATTGTGCTGCCACACTGAGGGCTTTGATCTCTGTACTGTTCCTGAGGTTTTGGAAGTTAATTTTGAATGTGACTAGGGGAAGAGAGGCCAATACTTTCTAAATTGCACGAAGTGGCCTTAAAGTGTAGAAACACCAAAGATAAAAATATTAATTTGGGAATAGATTCAAGGAGATCATCCCTGTCTATTTTGCCCTAGAAATAAAATTAGGATATGAACCTAGTTTTACCTCTGGAAAATGCTTACTAAAAATCTGTTTCAAAAGATCAGACATGTACAGCAAGTACCACAATACTGTCAGTTACTGTCCACCCACTTACATACTGTATCATAAATACCAGGCATCAATACCTGCCCTCCAAAGATTCACAAGAAACACAGGAAGAAGCATGTTATTACTTGACACTCACTTTGCTAATCAACATAAAGTATGATCTGTAAAAATAGGTCACCACCATACAATCAAGGAAGAGGAGAAGGAAAACTGCTAGTCTACAAAAGTGCTCCTTTTAGCTTTCAAGCCGAATAGCTTAATTTTGGGTAAAATAAGATTGTAAAGTAAGGCCATCAGTTCTAAATAAGCCGATGAAGCCATCTATACATACTCACATATATACGTTTAAATTTCAGTTCTGATTTAACACGAATGTGCTATTACAAACCATTTATAGGAAACATTTTATCAGGCTTATTTACAAATATATGATCAGAGAAAAGATCTTGAAAATCAAGAAAACTGCAGATAAATGTAGCCATTGCTAACACAGTTCACTAAAGGTAAGACAGATTTACATAAAAACCAAAGGAAAAAGTTTAGTAAGAAACCCCTACCATATACACCTATTGGTCATCGGATCAAAAAGGCAAATAAATGTAATGATCATGACTAAACTTTTATTACTGTCTCTTTTAATAACATATCAACATGAGGTTTACTTAGAGCACTACCTATAAATACAGTCTCTCATGATTCAATGAGAATATTAAGTTATTGAATACATTTTTTAATTCCCATGGCACATCATACTTGATAACACTAATAAGGTAGATTTAGATAACACTTAAATCATGATTACGAATGTTTAATTGAGTATTTTCCTTTCTGTAGCTGTGAAATGTAAAGCTTAGATTTGCTTCCATCAGGCCTCTTAAACCAAACTTCATCATGGTTAATTGTTGTAATTACAGCACTAAAAAGAAAAAAAAACATATGAATGAATGAATGACAATATGCCTCCTCCACTTTTAGAGCACTAGCTATAAAACCAAAATAGCTGGACTGTAAGGGTAGACTCAGATATGTAATTGTCATTTATCAGAATGCTACTAGCAGGGCATGCTGCCAAAAACACCACATTCAACAACACAATTGTCTCCTTTCTTTTCTTAATAGAGCTGGTAAAATTTACTCTTGGAACTATTAAAAGCACATTGTCCATTCCCACCCAACTCCAAAAGACAAAAAAGTGGAGTTAAAACCACTTCTTATATGGTATTACAGCTCCAACTCGTATCGATATGGTTGTAGGATATGTTCTAAATACAAATCTCAATTCCCTGTGTCAAGTATCTATGGAACTCATACATATGAGGTTGGTGCAAAGGTAACTGCAGTTTTGCATTGTTGAACTTTGCCATTTGATTTTGGAATACATTCTTAAATAAATGCGGTTATGTTATACATCATTTTTTAACATACATTTCTCACTTTATGTTTTTTTGCTAGTGACTTATTACTTGCTGTGTATTTTATATTTATTTTAGACAAGGAAATCGATGTTAGACAAAAAGCAGATTTGGGTGATTTTTCTCATTCGAGTTCAAAATGGGTCATAAAGCAGCACAGACAACTCACATCAATGCACCTGACCCAGGAACTGCTAACGAACATACAGTGCAGGAGTGGCTCAAGAAGTTTTGCAAAGGAGCTGAGAGCTTGAAGATAAGGAGTGCAGTGGCCAGTCATCAGAAGCTGACAATGAAATTGAAAGCCATCATCAAAGCTGATCCTATTACAACTACACAAAAGTTGTTGAAGAACTCAACATTAATCACTGAGTTCAAATTGCCAACATCCGTTGGATCATCAAAAAAGCAAGAGAGTTCCAGAAAAACATCTATTTCTGCTTTACTGACTATGCCAAAGCCTTTGACTATATGGATCACAATAAACTGTGGAAAATTCTGAAAGAGATTGGAATACCAGACCACCTGACCTGCCTCTTGAGAAATCTGGATGCAGGTCAGGAAGCAACAGTTAGAACTGGACATGGAACAACACAATGGTTCCAAATAGGAAAAGGAGTATGTCAAGGCTATATATTGTCACCCTGCTTATTTAACTTCTATGCAGAATACATCATGACAAATGCTGGGCTGGAAGTAGCACAAGCTGGAATCAAGATTGCCGGGAGAAATATCAATAACCTCAGATATGCAGATGACACCACCCTTATGACAGTGAGTGAAGAAGAACTAAAGAGCTTCTTGATGAAAGTGAAAGAGGAGAGTGAAAAAGTTGACTTCAAGAAAACATTCAGAAAACTAAGATCATGGCATCCAGTCCCATCACTTCATGGCAAATAGATGGGGAAACAGTGGAAAAAGTAGCTGACTTTATTTTGGGGGGCTTCAAAATCACTATAGATGGTGATTGCAGCCATGAAATTAAAAGACGCTTACTCCTTGGAAGAAAAGTTATGACCAACCTAAACAGCATATTAAAAAGCAGAGACTACTTTGACAACAAAGGTCTGTCTAGTCAAGGCTATGGTTTATCCACTGCTGATGTATGGATGTGAGAGTTGGACTGTGAAGAAAGCTGAGCACCAAAGAATTGATGCTTTTGAACTCTGGTGTTGGAGAAGACTCTTGAAAGCCCCTTGGACTGCAAGGAGATACAATCAGTCCATCCTAAAGGAGTCCTGGATGTTCATTGGAAGGACTGATGTTGAAGCTGAGACTCCAATACTTTGGCCACCTGATGCAAAGAGCTGACTCATTTGAAAAGACCCTGATGCTGGGAAAGATTGAGGGCAGGAGGAGAATGGGATGACAGAGGATGAGATGGTTGGATGGCATCACCGACTCAACGGACGTGAGTTTGGGTGAACTCCCAGAGTTGTTGATGGACATAGAGGCCTGGCATGCGGCCATCCATGGGGTTGCAAAGAGTCGGACACAACTGAGCGACTGAACTGAACTGATGGTCATTTGGCATTTGAAGCAAACTGGAAACATGAAAAAGCTCCGTAAGTGAGTGCCTCACAAGCTGACCGAAAATCAAAACATTCGTTTTGAAGTGACAATGAACCATTTCTTGATTGGATTGTGATATGCAACAGAAAGTGGATTTTATATGACAACCAGTGATGACCAGCTCAGTGACTGGACCAAGAAGAAGCTTCAAAGCACTTCCCAAAGCCAAATTTACACCAAAACAAGGTCCCTGTTACTGTTTGGTGGTCTGCTGCCCATCTGATCCACTATAGCTTTCTGAATCCTGACAAAACCATTAGATCTAGGAAGTATGCTCAGGAAATTGATGAGATGCACTGAAAACTGCAATACCTGAATCCAGCATGGGTCAGCAGAAAGGGTCCAATTCTTCTCCACGAAAACCCCCAAACACGTGTCACACCACCACCAGTTCAAAGTTGAACAAATTGGGATATGAAGTTTTGCCTTATCTGCCATATTCACCTAACCTCACGCCAACTGACAACCACTTCTTCAAGCATCTCGACAACCTCTTGCAGGGAAAATGCTTCTACAACCAGCAGGGTGCAGAAAATGTTTTCCAAGAAAGAGTTCATCACATCTGGAAGCATGGATTTTTACGCTACAGAAATAAACTAATTTCCCGTTGGCAAAAATGTGTTGATTATAATGGTTCCTATTTTGATTAATAAAAATGTGTTTGAACCTAGTAACAATAATTTAAAATTCACAGTCCAAAACCACAATTACGTTTGCACCAACCTAACAGAAGTCTTTCTAAAACAATGTTTGTGTTTAATCCTCTTTATGCAATTTTATCTCCTTTTTAGTGCTACCCTGGTGGCTCAATAATAAAGAATCTACCTGCTAATACAGGAGACACAGGTTTGATCTATGGTGCAGGAAGATTCCCTGGAGCCTTCCCCTGGAGAATGAAAGGGCAACTCACTCCAGCATTCTTGCCTGGGAAGTCCCATGGATAGAGGAGTCTGGCCAGCTACAGTCCATGGGGTCACAAAGAGTCAGACACAGCTTTGTGACTGAGCATAAGAATTTCCATTTTAAACCACATTTATGGTACACAGTAGTAGTTATATGTCTCAAAAGCAATAAGATAAGGCAAAGAAGCCAGGGGTACTTTATATATATATATAATGTATATGTATATATATGTATATATGTGTGTGTGTGTGTGTGTGTGTATAAGTATATGTATATATATGTGTATGTATATATGTGTGTGTGTGTGTGTGTGTGTGTGTGTGTATATGCTTCGCAGGTGGTATTAGTGGTAAAAAACCCACCTGCCAATATTGGATATCTAAGAGACATGGATTTGATCCCTGGGTCAGGAAGATCCCCTGGAGGATGGGGCAACCTACTTCAGTATTTTGCCTGGAGAATCCCATGGACAAAGGAGCCTGGCAGGCTATAGTCCATGGGATCACAAAGAATCTGACACAACTGAAGCAACTAGCATGCATACACACAGATTCTAAGTAGTAGTAGTTACATGACTCAAAAGCAATAAGATACAGCAAAAAATCCAGGAGTATTATATACATAACCTAGTAATTAATTAGCTCAATGGACTTTTATGAGAAAAGTCTGCTCCTGAAATGAGTATTCAATACTAAGTGCAAACACCTTATTTACTATTACTACCTAGAAAAAGTTATTTTCTTACTGTAGAGGATAAAAAACTCTTGAGGATTAAATAATAAACTATAAAGGAACTAAACAAGTGATGCACATTAATATTTTCCAAAGGCCACACCAGAGAAAACTTAGAAGGCTCTATAAATAATTATAGAAACTTTATTTAAGCTAGACAGGTTGAATCTTTTAAAAGGCAATTTTCAGTTTTCAAGTTATACTTTCATTACCATCACTCTAAATTTTCATTAATTTTCAATTCCTTTCCCATTCTGATTGATGCAATTTTTTTTACATAAAATACTAAAATATACCCCCAAAAGTTAATATTAACACTGGTGTTCAAACATGCTAATCAAACCATACATCACAAAAAGAAAGAAATCCACAGGCAATTATTCAGGTATTATGAATGCACTACACAAGCAGCAAAAATTTACTGACAAGACAGTACACTCTAATACTGAGCAGCATGAAACAATAAAGGCTTTTTACCTTGTAGGACATTCATCCTTTTTGTCAATACATATTGTCTGTCCACGTATATACCATTCACCGTCATAGTATAACCTTCCCTCTTCAGATCTAGCACTGTGCAGGTGTTTTTCCAGTTTCACGGGTGCTAAAGGGATCAGTTCAAAAACTGTTATATTAATAAGACATTGTCAGAAGAACAAAAGTGCAGAACACTTAAGCATTAATACCAATCCACCCATATATGTGAAAAAACACTAAAAATATTTTTTTGGATAACAAACCTACATCTAATAAAAACAAAGAGAATTTCACTTCCTACATTTTTTATATAATTCACTGTTTTTAATAGAGCTATTTAATAAAGCTAAAAAATATACAATAAATCAATTAACTAGACAAGTGCAAGAGAGTAAATGTATTATCCACTATTAATGCCAATTTTAAGTAAGATTTAAAATCTGAGTTGTCATATTTCCACTGAAAATTCCCTGATGGCTCAGAGGGTAAAGAATCTGCCTACAAAGTGGGAGACTCAGGTTCAGTCCCTGGGTGGGGAAGATCCCCTGGAGAAGGGAATGGCAACCCAGTATTCTTGCCTGGAGAAATTCCATGAAAAGAGGAGCCTGGCGGGCTACAGTCCATGGTGTGCAAAGAGTCGGACACAATTGAATGACTCACACACACACAAACAATAGATAATAAATCAATAACTAGACAATGTTAAGGAGAAAAGATGACATGTTATGCTTTACTAGTGCCAATTTTAAGTAAGATTTAAAATCTGAGTTATCATATCTCCACTGAAAAATATATTTTTTCATATTGTCTCGCCTGACACTTTTTATTGTCTCTACTGACACTTCAAAAAAGCAAAGTTTAACATATATTCCAAGAATTTCCCAGGCCTTTGATTCTAAAAAACAAATGTCCTCAGTAGAATTTTCATTTTGAAATTCTAGAAATGGTTTGAGATTCATCAGATAAACTCATGCAGAAAAAAAAAAAAATTCTTTATGGAAGCACACTGTCAAAAGCATACCATGAAATACACCCCTCTGAATCATTCAAATGTCACCACCTCAGAAAGGTCTTCCCCAACCACTCTACCCACTCCTCAGTTCATCTTCACCACAGCTTTATATTTCCTTCATAGCAATTATTACAATTTGTCATTATCTAGTTAGTTATCTATTTACATATACATTATCATTCTGCCTCCCTCAAGGAAGTTCCAGGAGATTCAACTCTTGAACCACTCCATTCACTGACCTCAAACAGTGCCTGGTATTTAAAAGGTTTTCAGTAAGTATTCACTCATTCATTCATTCAACAAATGTTTTCTGAGCACTATGACTGAAACAGACAGATTTCTGACCTTTGTGGAGCTTACGATTCTCTCAGGAGACAGGTAAACATGTAAACAATCAAAAAATTACAAATTGTGGTAAGTGCCATGAAGAAAACAAAGAATACACATGCTAAAGATAACAGGGGCTGGGGAGGAGACCCACTCAACAGGGTAGTCAGACTCTTAAAGGAATCCATGGCTCAAATCTATACAGTGAAAGAAGGTAGAAACAGAGAAATTATTCTAGACAGTAATGTCCGTCACTACTTCAGCAGTGATTTCAGGATTTTTGATGAACCCTACTGCCAGCATTCTAATCTCTCTCATAGAAAATATAGGTACAGAAGTAATTTTGTGCACAATTCCAGAGGCTTGTGGAATCCACAAGTCCTTTCACAGGCTCTCTGAAGGCCATCCACGGCCTCCAGATACCTCCCCTACAGAATTATTGAGCCCATTAAAAAACACTAAATAAATACTTGTAAGATTACTGATCCATTATTAGCAATTGTAATGCAGTTGAAGCACTAAAGAAGAAATACATTCCATTCATAAATCTTGAAACTTTTACATGAGGCAAAATCTCCAGAAGAATTTTTCACAGTTCTGCATATAGTGTTCACTGATGAAATGAAATCAGTGAGGGGGGGTGGTTTAGTATGTAGATGACTTTAAAAGTCTCCAAAGAGAAGATTTCTAAACTCAGACAAAATGACTTACGTTCTGTTTTCACTCTATGTGGACCAAGTGTAGCCATTGCCTTAATTAAAAAAAAGAAGAAAGATGTCTGAGTTCAAAATCAAAGTATATTTTGATATCCATTTAATATATAAAACTTACAAGCTTAATAACAAACACAGTGAAATATGATCTGCTTCAATAAGCTGGTAATGTCTAAAACCAAAGGAATATAAAAGAATAAAAATTTATTCTAGAGGTGTTATCAATACCTAATATAAGCTCAAATTCTCAACTAAGAAGCTTCTGAGAATGGAAAATTTTAATAGGAAAACAAGTCTCCACTTTCAAACAAGCACAGAAAATCTTCTAACATTTCAATGTTTAATGACAAAATGCAAACATGTATAATAAAGGTTCAAATATTCACTCACTTTTATTCATTCAACAAATACATCTCAGTGCCTTCTGTGAGCCAGTACCAGGCTAAGAACTAGGCACAGAATGGTAATCCATTACTATTTTGGGGCAATCTAAATACTTTTGCATACTTTTGCATAAATTGTTAATTACGTTATCACAGGAAAAAATACAATCAAACTGCTAACATGCCTCTCATAAAATACTCTTGCAATCCACAATTATCTGTATTAGTAATGACTGCCTAGAGAGATTGTTGCAAAGTAAAGCATATTTACAACAATATTTGGATGTATTAGTGAAAAATTATAGACTCTAAAAAGTAGACTACAAAATATATACTTGAATTCCATTGCTCTTTAATCATACCTTCCTTATTGTTGTCCAGTCTTCAAGAATATCAAGATCTTGTAACATATAAACTATATATGGACGTTGAAAAGTCAAGGTCAGTTTAGCTGTAAGAATTTCAATTTTAAACTATACTTCCAAATTTCTGTTTTTCAGAGACTGGAACAATGACTTCAGACAGAAACAACAGCATGCTGAATTCTGACTCCAAATTGTTTTTCAAAAAACTTAGTACCAGTGTTAAGTATGTTCTAGTACTTCAGATATTATAACCATATTCTCTTAATCCTATGGTGTCCCTGACGGTAAGATACACCAACAACCTAATCACTGTTTTGAGGTAGGCGAGGGGGAAAGCAGGAGCCAGGGGAAGGTAACATAGGGAATGCCAAGATTGAATGTGTATGTTAATGTAACTTAAAGACATTCCAGTTTCAGAGACATTAAAAATGTCCAAAAGTACACATGAGAATTAAGCAATCATGCTATATAATAAACAGCTGCTTCATTTCAAAGCTCTTGTGATCTACAAAGCCATATTAATTTTCAGTGTTGAGATCATGGCTAAATTTCTTATCCTCTCTACCTCGCTTAATCTAAACTATACCCTTCTGCTTTCAATCATTTTTAAAAAATCATCTCTTATTACAGGATCATGCAAATAAAGACAATGTATACTAATAAAAGTTACAAAGATATGCACAGTGCAAAAACATACATTAAAACAACTAAAAAAAAAATTTTTAAACCGAGAAAATTTGACAAAGGATATCTGACACAACAACTGGCTTCTTTTTGTCAGGACTGAAAGGATCCTTCCTCTTTTTTCTTGACTGAAGCTCATCGTTCCACAGTTCTGGTAAGTAAATAAAAATTAAGTATTACCTGATTTCTTGAGATCAAAGGAAAAAAAAGACTGTAATTTCATAGTAGCAAAACTGCATTGGTGGCTATGTTTATATGTTATAAATATGGGTATATACTGTAATATATATATATATGACATATAATTTAATGAGCAGCTGTATGTTTATGAATTTTCCTCTTCTTTCATTAGAGCAAAATTCAGTTTGGCACTTAATGCCTAGTAACTGATGAACATATATGTCAGGCACTTAAATACTCATCACGTGAATGGTCTCAACTAATCTTCGAAGCTACCTCTCAGGCAGACAGTCTCATCACTTCAATTATACGAAGAGACTGACTTAGAAAAGCTGAAACTGTCACCCATGGTCAGCCAACTAGTCAAACAACAGCATGAGAGCTCAGCTCGTCTGCTCTGCCTATTCTATACTAGACAAACAGAATTTATAACAAGTAACATAATACTCATGCAAGAACCACAGGATAACCCAGTAAATCTTCCAAGGTGTAGAAAGCCTTTTTCTGAAAAAGCCCATTTCACTTTGGCCTAATCTAATTATTAGTAAGTATCTCCTCTTTTTGAGACAAAAATCTGCCTCCTTATAATATCCATCATTTTGTCCTAGTTTGTGCAGGACCAACAGAAAAGGCTTCTATTCCTTCTTCCACATGACAATCTTTCAAGACTTAGAGGAAAGAATATATACTGTAGCTGTCTTCCAATACTACTCTTACATTGTAATAATATTCTTAACTATTCTTACGGTGTATTATTCTTATGCCTGTTGTTCATGTCACACTTCTATTTTATTCCTTTTCATGTGCTTCATTTTCTACATCTTTCTGAAGTATGAGTCCAAATTAAAGCAACAATCACAGCAAATTCTTTAGCAGTCTTCCTCCTTGCCCTCTCATTAGGATACTTCATTTATATACCATTTGTACAGGAGACTAGATATGAGGAGACACCTCAGTAAACCAAAGGTTTAGTGTCACTTAGACATGACAGTCACAGCATTCCCCTCACCTGAGGTAATATCAATGCTGTGCCGGTCCTCTTCAAGCCTTCTTATCTTCTCCTCCAGCTCACTCTGCACTGTATCATATAACAAAAGCTTTTCACTCTGGGAAAAAAAATAGATACACGTAAGTAGGAAGGAAGAATCAATCATTCCATATTTAACTAACAGTACCAAATAACTCACTCTTAAAAGTATTTTAGCATATGGTGCTTTTATTTAAATTCAACTTAAAAATTTTAATGATGAAATGTCAAATATATGAATGAACTGAAACTAGAAACTAAGAATTTAAGTATACAGAGAACTACATACAATTAAATTCTTTAAGAATATCTAAATCTGTATGTGATAAAGAGGCAAATATTTACTTCATAAAAGACTCATAGTGACCTCCTGTAGCCCCTTTTAAATACAGGCAGGTCCCCTGTTAGCACAATGGAGAGCCTGTCCTGTAAAATGTATCATTGTAAAACAAACTATTTTTTCTCATATCAGAACAATTCCTCACTAATATTCAATCATATTAAAAGAGACAAATATATCATCAAGAGAAAAATTCAAGTATAAATTTTATAACTATTTCAAACAATTCAACTAAAGATAAAATTGTAATATTACAGACTAATTATATCCCAATCTTTCAACAAAACTATAGAAAGACTGAGCCACTGGCTAAGAGACAAGACTATTTACTAGTAAATCAGACTAGAATCTGGGTCCACTTGTTCTAGCCCATTTTTTTTTATTATAAAATACTATATCCTTTATTTTAAAAGCCAGAGGATGAGCATCAGTGTGAAGATGAGCAAGGTATGTATGTATGTGTGTGTGTGTGTGTGTGTGTGTCCGTCCACACACATACACACTCCGTAGTATGCAATTCTTTGCGACCTCATGGACTATATAGTCCATCAGGCTCCTCTGTTCATGGAATTTTCTAGGCAAGAATACTGGAGTGGGTTGCCATTTCCCACTATAATTGTACATGATAAATAAAATCACATAGATTTATCATACAAAAGGCTGTGACAGACTGCCACCCACCTACCACATGCGTATCTCTAGTAAAGACAATAGCCTATTGGGATATAGCTAGATATGGCTGACTGTCTCACAGTAGCTACTGGAATACAGTTAGTTATATTTCTTGTGGAAGGCATAAGCCATGCCCATTTTGAGCATTCCCAGTGTCAATCATGAAGTCTTCTCTTTTGGGTTTGAAATTTAGAGTCTACATATGCTTGAAGGTTCTGCCAAGTGGTAGAGAAACGATGGTTTTTATAAATTTGAAGCCATCTCGCAGGCAGAGAGAAAGCAGAGCTGAAGAAGGCTAAAACTAGATCCCCTTTGAAAAATTATCTCATTACATGTTACTGTCTATGCTTACTTCCTTTTACTTTCTCCTCTGCTTTTGGTAAAATTTTACTGAATAGCCTAGCATTATCTACATTGTACTACAAGAATTGGGAACTGTTACACAGCAGATAAGAAGGGAGAAGAGGCTGCAGTCACAGTCAAGATCGTGTGATGGCTATGAATAGAGCCAGATTCTCCAACCAAAGAGGACTCTGAAAGCTAAGCAGGAGTGATAAAGCCTTTGCTTTCAAGAATATTTCAATGAAAAAATGTTTTGTAAAAATTACCACTAAAAAAAAAAAAGAATATGGACTTTCAACTGGTGAATTCTCTTTGTGTTCCATTGATAATATTTGCCTTAGGCCAAGCAGAAATTCTGAAATAAACCTACCAGTCATTGTTTACAATTAAAAAAAAAAAGGTACAATGGGACTGAAATGTTTGAAGTTTTGAAGGCATCTCTAAAAAATATTACAGGTATACTTTAAATTACACAAATAGAAGTGCCTTGACTCTATCCCCATTATTCTTTGTTCTTCTCTCCCTTATCCCCAGTCCCTCAACAGCCTTCCATGAGAAGGAAAGAAAGTCATAAATGAAGCAGGTAAAAAGACAGCCGGAAAAGAAAGAGGCATTGAAACTCCCTTGCTTTGGTGCCTGTACAGCCTTCTATACTCAATAGGTAATTTAGCTTTTTTAAAGTATTATTAATTATAACTACACATTTGGCTTCAAAATCCCACACTCTTCCAATCTTCACACGTATACTTAGTGAACCTGCTCACTGACCCCTTTCACCAACTGAGACATGCTCTTTCTCATCAGGGCCATGTTAGGGAGGGCCAGCAAAGTGGCTCCAAGGTTCCATGTTTGCACTGGTATTCCCTCTGGCCTGGGTTCAGAATCAACTGCCTGTTGGCAGTTCCCTGACTAAGGCATCTCACAGTTTTGAACCTGGACTAGCATCTTGGGAGATTTTCAAGGACTAGCATTACCAGATAAAGAACAAAACATATTAAAAGGCTACAGTCTTTTTTTTTTTTTTTTAAGTATGCTGCATTGGAATAAAAAGATAAGCAGAATAGGATTTAAAAGCCAAGAAACAGACTCCAGTTGTGGGAAATGTTACAAAAAAGGTGACTTTTCAAATTCTTTGAAAACCAGATGACAATAAATGACAAGAGAAAAATTAGTTTAATTGTACAGAGAAAAAATGTTGGCTTAAAACTCAACATTCAGAAAACTAAGATCATGGCATCCAGCCCCATCACTTCATGGCAAATGGTAAAACAATGGAAACAGTGAGAGACTTTACTTTTCAGGGCTCCAAAATCACTGCTGGTGACTGCAGCCATGAAATGAAAGGATGCTTATCCCTTGGAAGAAAAGTTATAACCAACCTAGACAGCTTATTAAAAAGCATAGACATTACTTTGCTGACAAAGGTCCATCTAGTCAAAGCTATGGTTTTTCCAGTAGTCATGTATAGATGTGAGAGCTGGACCATAAAGAAAGCTGAGCGCCAAAGAATTGATGCTTTTGAACTGTGGTGTTGGAGAAGACTCTTGAGAATCCCTTGGAGATCCAACTAGTCCATCCTAAAGGAAATCAGTCCTGAATATTCACTGGAAGGACTGATGTTGAAGCTGAAACTGCAAAACTTTGGCCACCTGATGCAAAGAGCTAACTCACTGGAAAAGACCCTGATGCTGAGAAAGACTGAAGGCAAGAGAAGGGGACGACAGAGGATGAGATGGTTGGATGGCATCACTGACTCGATGGACATGAGTTTGAGCAAGCACTGGGAGTTGGTGATGGACAGGGAAGCCTGCATGCTGCAGTCCATAGGGTCACAAAGAGTTGGACATGACTGAGTGACTGAACTGAACTGATACAGAGAAAAAATTCTGTAACATGAGGTTCTTTGCCTTATGTTATACAAAACAATTAATGGACTAAACAGTTAAATTTACAAAATGAAATTTAAAGGAAGTAAGGAAAAACAGTGAATGATATTGGGATGAAGAAAGCTTTTCAAAGCACAAAAATCCGAAGGACAAGTTATGTTTTAAAAAACTATTTGTGCACACAGAAATTAAAGACACATTAAAAAGCAAACAAAAGAAGAAAGCAATAAAAAATACCTGCAACATGACAAAGCCTTAAAACCATCAGATGAAATTAAACAAGCATGGATAAATCAGTAAGAAAACTCTAAATACTGTCCATCAGTTCAGTTCAGTTCAGTCACTCAGTCGTGTCCGACTCTTTGCGACCCCATGAATTAACTGCAGCACGCCAGGCCTCCCTGTCCATCACCAACTCCCGAGTTCACTCAGACTCGCGTCCATTGAGTCAGTGATACCATCCAGCCATCTCATCTTCTGTCGTCCCCTTCTCCTCCTGCCCCCAATCCTTCCCAGCATCAGAGTCTTTTCCAATGAGTCAACTCTTGTCATCAGGTGGCCAAAGTACTGGAGTTTCAGCTTTAGCATCATTCCCTCCAAAGAAATCCCAGGGCTGATCTTCAGAATGGACTGGTTGGATCTCCTTGGAGTCGAAAGAACTCACAAGAGTCTTCTCCAACACCACAGTTCAAAAGGATCAGTTCTTCAGGGCTCAGCTTTCTTCACAGTCCAACTCTCACATCCATACATGACCACTGGATAAACCATAGCCTTGACTAGACAGACCTTTGTTGGCAAAGTAATGTCTCTGCTTTTAAATATGCTATCTAGGTTGGTCATAACTTCTTCCAAGGAGTAAGCATCTTTTAATTGCATGGCTGCAGTCACATACTCACTACCAAAAACAGCCAAAAGAAGAGACAGAGAGACAAATACAAGTACAAATAAAATGTGCAGTATGCAATATTATTCTTCACTTGGCAAAGTTGTTTTATTCTTTTCAATTATAATAAACAATGCCTACCAGAAAAATAAATGACCAAATCAAAAAATGGGCCAAAGAACTAAACAGACATTTCTCCAAAGACATACAGATGGCTAACAAACACATGAAAAGATGCTCAACATCACTCATTATCAGAGAAATGCAAATCAAAACCACAGTGAGGTACCATCTCACACTACGGCTGCTATCAAAATGTCTACAAACAATAAATGCTGGAGAGGGTGTGGAGAAAAGGGAATCCTCTTACACTGTTGGTAGGAATGCAAACTAGTACAGCCACTATGGAGAACAGTACGGAGATTTCTTAAAAAACTGAAAATAGAACTGCCTTATGACCCAGCAATCCCACTGTGGGGCATACACACTGAGGACACCAGAATTGAAAGAGACACATGTACCCCAGTGTTCATTGCAGCACTGTTTATAATAGCCAGGATACAGAAGCAACCTAGATGTCCATCAGCAGACAAATGGATAAGAAAGGTGTGTTACATATACACAATGGAATATTACTCAGCTATTAAAATGAACACATTTGAATCAGTTCTAATGAGGTGGATGAAACTGGAGCCAATTATACAGAGTGAAGTAAGTCAGAAAGAAAAACACCAATACAGTTTATTAACACATATATATGGAATTTAGAAAGATAGTAACAACAACCCTATATGTGAGACAGCAAAAGAGACAGAGATACACAGAACAGACTTTTGGACTCTGTGGGAGAAGATGAGGGTGGGATGATTTGAGAGAATAGCACTAAAACATGTATGTCACCATATGCGAAACAGATCACCAGTCCAAGTTCAATGCATGAAACATGGCACTCAAAGCCAGTGCACTGGGACCACTCAGAGGGATGGGATGGGGAGGGGGGTTCAGG